>JBBBDQ010001621.1:610000-730000 GCA_037127315.1 Ascarosepion bandense | reverse complement strand
ATCTCGAGAATTTGGAAGAAAATCTTTCAAATCATAAGATTTCATATAAGAGTATAACTGTACGAAAATAATTCAAGACTGTCGCCATATATTTAGAAGCAGAAGGTCAAATATAGGCGAACCTCTGTGGTGAGGTGTATATTTATGAAAAACAAAAAACAAAATAAAACAATCGAAAAGACATTTCGCAAAAGTCGAACCTTCGTGTCCACAAAATACCAAAAACAAAAAAAATAAATAAAAAGAAGCAATGTCAAAAGGACGGTTTTTCCATTAACACCGCTATTATTTTAATTGCTTTCACTCCCTTGGCAAAGTTTATTGCTTCAGAACGCGATCATTAGAATTGTAATAAAGCATAAACATATGAAATTGAATTTATATATTTCCTTTATTATTGACAATTGACTAAAAAAAATAATAAACACTATTCATTAGAATTTTATAAGATATTTTCCTTAATAAAAAAATCCTGTTACACCCTGTCTGAAGTTATTATGCAAATTAAATAAACCTTAATAACTCAAAGTCATAAACCAAGATTTGTCAAATTTAAACTCGCTTTCAGAGGTATTATTTTTCTTTTTGTTTATAATATATGTTAAAACATGGTGAGTAATTTTGGCTGTCTCTTCTTGAATATATAAGGTCACAAATTTGTCGTCCATTTTTGTTTTTTGGCGTGTTTTCTTGTAAACGCTAGAATAAGTGAGGGAGAATATTTTTTTCATGTTCTAATACCGTTTTGCTCGTACGTCTGTGTCTGTATTGTTTTTTGTTACAAGTACCTTTTGTCTTGTTATTTGGAAATTTTGTTTAACGTGGTTCTCTTACATTATGGAGGTGTCCATCCAGCGGTCAGAATAATTCTCTCTGAAGACCCCTTAATATTTCGAAGCTTAAAAATAAATTTTTAAGGAGTACATTTCTGGAAATAAACCTTTGGCAGGCCCCACTGTCCTTGAAGTAGTAGCAGCAAGCACAATCTCCCTGCTGACCAGGGATATCAAAATCCATAAATTGATAGACGTCAGCAGGGAGATACTAGAAGCGGTATTGAAAGGCCTCAGTATAGCCCCAAAAGTGCTAGCAAGGCGTCCGAACGTTATGTGGGAAATCCTTTTAGTAACCGTGGATGAAGCCAGAGCTCTGGCAGGAAGCATCCTCACCATGAAATCGGTAAAGTTGCAAACCGAATATATGGGAACCGGGAATACACAAATAACTTTACATCAGGTGTTCATTAACATTTTGGTAAACCATTTGGAAGCCTTTTATTCCTCATTATGGACAAGTATGTGCGTTATGGTGCAGTGGATATCGACTCGGAACGACAAATCGGGGTGCCGAGTTCAAATTCCAGTTTAATACCTTGCATTCACTTACGCACAAATACTCTTGGGAAAGGTATTAGTCCGTCTGTTCCCTCCAGGTATGAGTTAAATAATAGGACAGATTGGGTTCTTTAGCCTTGGCTGGCAACCAGTCTACCGCAGAAAACAATTACTACTGCCGAATAATCTTCTACCCAGTCAGTCATGTCTCTTTCGAGACATGATCGCTCAAAGCATGTATTGCGTATGGCACTCAACTGATTTAAAAATAGCGTGACGAGAATGTTCTTAGATTTAATATTTTGACATTTCGCTAATTCGCCCCACTGCTAAAGAAATTTACTTAAAACGATTTGAAGGTCAAATAACATGGAAAATTATTATAAAAAACAGAACAGAAAATATTGGAGAAGTGTCCAAATAAGGAAGAATATAAATGCAACTGTAGAGCAAAAGAGAAGTGCCCATTAAACAGGGTGTTTAGCAAGGAATATAGTATAAGAGCCTGGGGCGATTAGTTAATACAACCTCCAGGAATTTAAATGCAATGTCAATACTCGTCTATTAACCACTTGACTCTAGTTCTTTCCCCACCACGTATATCCTTTCCTTTCTCTCCACCTTTGCAACTGTCATCACACCTGTATTCTCATCTTTCTATTGATTCTTTCTAACTGGTTCGTCTTCCTCTTCACTCTCTTCTAATTAATCTTTTTACACTTATGTAGCCCCCTGCATATCAGTGGCATTACCGCCTTGCTCGGGGTGATACAATTAAAAAAAAAATTAAATACTATATAGGATAACCCCCACACTTCTTTTTTTAATACCTGGTCAGAAGCTACCAATATTTTATCCCTTTATCCCTGTTATTAACAACTGGCGACTCATTCATTGCTAAATTACTAATTTCATACTCATGCTCAAGTTTCTACCTTCGTCAATTCTGTTGGATGTCTTAGCTTTGACAAATATTTTTCAAGTAATATTTGGTGTTTCTTTTCCATTGTCGGTAACAATCCAGTTGAAGACAGAAAAAAAGAGTCGGTCAGTCAGTTAAGTCGGATTCGGGTTGTGGTGCAGTGGATATCGACTCGGAACGAGAAATCGGAGAGCCGCGTTCGTTTCATTCATCTACGCCCAAATACTCTTTTCCCTCCAGTTATGAGTTAAATAGCAGAAGAGATTGGGTTTTATAGCCTTGTTTGGAAATCAGTCTACTGCTGAAAGTAATGCGGGAAAAATCTTCTGCCCAGTCTGTCATAGCTCTTTCAAGACATGATCGCCCAACTGTGTATCACGTTTCCCACCTGACTGACTGAAGGAAGAGTACTACTTTTATATTTTGCTAACGTTCAGACTCATCCTCTTATTAGAGTAGCCTCGTTTCCGTTTAGCCTCAAATGCTCCTATTGTGACACTGAGAATTGCTGGAGGGTGATCAAACTAAAAAGAAAAGAAAAGAAAAGAAAGAAAGAATGAAAGAAAGAAAGAAAGAAAGAAGAGGAAAAAATCTACTAACTGAATGAAAAGTATTGAAATTGCAAAAATAGACTGAAAAGCCTAAAAGAAAATTGAAGAAAATTTAAAACATGAAATGCATTGAAAAATCATATTTTAAAATAATTCCAAGAAAGAAAGAAGAGGAAAAATCTAACTGAACGATAATTGCTGAAATTGCAAAAATGGATTGAAAACCTAAAAGAAAATTGAAGAAAATTTAAAAAAATGAAAAAAATGAAATACATTAAAAAATCGTTTTAAACTAATTCCAATAAGAATCAAACCAAGAATTAACTAAACGAAAATTAATTAGGTCGAGCAAAACCAAGACTACCAACCCTCTCCACTTCCCGCCAATAAGAAAGAGCCTATTAAACTTAGACTCGAAAATGCCGAGTACAGGGAAGCATATGTTACTGATAAAGAAACCCAGTGGTCACTAAAATAACATTTATGATTTCTCTGGACAGGGAAAACATCTGTTCTGAATCAGCCAACCAGAAGAGAAGTACCCCCTACGGAGAGAAAAGACAGTCTAAAGCATTCGTCCCTTATAACTGGGCCTGAGAAAAGTTTATGTCCAAATATAAATTTAGATTTCCTTGAATGAAAGTGACAAAGAAAATTTAATTACTATTTTGAAATGACCATGCACAAACAGGCTATATGGTCCTTTGACCCTAAAAATGCATAAACAGAAAAAAAGATATAAACTTTTTTTTTACGAAGTAGAAATAATTTTCTTTCCTTTTCTTTTGAATGATTTGGCCGAGAGATCAGAGTATGAGACAAGCTGATGATTGAAACAACGCCATTTTGAAAATTTGGTTAATTACAGAAAGGAGGCTGAGGTTAGCTACTGAGAATGTACGAGAAGGAAGATAAGGTAGCGCCATCCATATGGAACGTTAATATAAGAAGAGACATGAAGTGAGTCGGGGTAAGAAAAGACGGCTTAACTCTTCTGATCACTCTCAAAAAGGATCTGGCAACACCAAATTTGGAAACCACTTGAGTAAAGATATTTTGAGAATATGGAATTTTAGAAAAAGTGTAGAATTCAACAAAACCCAGATTTTGGCCAATCATGACAGGACTCCATATAAGCTAAAGACTTAGGAGAGATAAAAGAGGGAAACACGGAGAGACCCTACACTACTGCTACCTGAGTCCACATCGTTCTCTCAGAGCTCCTGACCAAAAACTTATGCCGGCCCCAAAAACAGAAAACAAACTTGGGCGAGATCAAAAGTGCAGGTGAGAAAACCACAGAAAACCAGAACTTAAGAATTACTACCAACACGAACTGAAGACTCCGAAGACAATTCCAGTGTCATTTGATTTTAAGTTTGTAAAACTCAAAACCGCTGTATACAAAAAAAAAAAAATATATATATATATATATATATATATATATATATATATATATATATATATATATAAAGCAAATCGTTGTTACATTTTTAACCAGAGTTATTTTTTTTTATAATCATATCGCCCCAAGCAAGGCATTTTACTACCAATGTTTTGCAGGAGGTTACATAGAAGAAAATTATGAGAAAGAGTGACAGGTTATATGTGGTGTCAGGAAGTGGGTAAGAGAAAGAGGACTGTGGCTATAAAGTGAGGGATCAGTTTATACATTGATTGTAATATAGAATTGATCCCCCACTTTATATCCATATTATAATAGGGAGTTTTTTTTTATAATCATATCACCCAAAGAAAGGCATTTTACTGCTACTGCTTCGCAGGGGGTTACGTAGTAGGAAAGTTATGAGAAAGAGTGACAGGTTATAGGGGGTGTCAGGAAGAGGGTGAGAGAAGGATGAAAATACTGATGAGCGTGGAGTGGATGGAGAAAGGTGCATGAGAGAGAGGATGCAGGTTAGTCAGATAGGAGATGACTATTGACTTTACATTTAAATGCTTGGAGATTGTAGCTGTCGGGGAAGCAAGTAAACGGAATAGAATTCCACAGGCGGGAAGTGCGAGAAAAGAAGCTGATGGAGTAGAATTTGCGTTTACATTTTATTGGTTTCACAGTAAAAGGGTGGGGCCTAGTTGCTAATCATGTCATCATCATCATCTCACCCTTTTACACCCAATGGTGTGTAGGGCAGTAACCTTTTCTTAGTTTCGGTAACAAACTGTTTTTTATGGGGCAGGGTTGTTAGCCCTGCGCCTAACCCCCAAACTTTGAGGACAGGTGAACCATTCTTGGTCTTTACGTTTACAGCACCTGGTATTCCCAAACGATCACCCATCGAAGTACTGACCAGGCTCGATGTTGCTTAACTTCGGTGATCGAACGAGAACCGGTGTATTCAACACGAAATAGCCGTAGACTTGTTAATCATGTGTCTCGAGTAAATTCATATATAGGGGGCACCAGTGAACTAAGTTCATCGGAGCAGAAGCCGTGAAAGTATTTGTAGAAGAGGCAAAGAGAAGCCACTTAATTGCTTATTATATTTAAGCTCAGACTACTTTTAACGATAAAACTTAGTTTGGGGCATTTTTTCCATCATGGTTTTCTCGTTTTTAGCGAGTCTGTGGAGGTAGCAAGTGTGAGGTATTCGGTCTGTAAAAGTGCTAATAAATAATATGCACTAAATGTCGATCAAGTGTGTTACTATCTACATGAGCAGAGGCAGGGTGGTGGTTAAAGACCTAGTAGAATGATACGTTAGATCAAGTTTTGAGCATGAGTGTAGCTTGGTCTTAAACTGTTATGGCCTTGAGCCTGACTATGCTCAGCCGTGTTAGTTTCTGACAAGAAATTGTAGTTATCACAACAATCGGAATCACCTGACACAATTCCCACCCACCACCATTTACTTGTTTAAGAATCACGTCTTTGGTATCACTTTCTTCTTTTTGGAAGATATCATCTCCTACTATTCCTTGTGACAGATTAGCCAACCAAACCTTCCAAACTCGCTTTGTAGCCTCTGGGCGAAATAAACAAAGAAAGAAAAAAATGATTAAAAACAATAAAAGAGAGCGCTTTTATAGTATCCCTCCTGACATTTTCTTCCGATTATCAAACTGAGACAGAATTTTAGCGCCGTCAAGTAAGTAAGAAATAATTTCCTTCGTTTTTTTTTATCCATTTATACGTTTAAATCCATGCTATAGATTTTCATTTTGTTTTCTGCCTGCACAATTTTAGTGAGAAGTATACGTAAGTATATCAATAAGTCCGTAGCCTAATAAGGAAACAAAAATTATTTTCACAACGAATATTTTCAAAATAATCTCATTGCATGTCAATGCACTTAGTTAAGCGATAAAAGTTAATAACATAAATTGATCATTATATTATATTGATTATTAATTAATATTTTTATATTTATACTATATATTACGATATTTTAAGATTAAAATTTAATTAATGACTGCAACAAGCTACAGATATATAAATCCACCTTCGATTAAAATAACTTATTAAATGCAGTAAATCACTGAAGTGAAATGATATTGACCACAAATTTGATATCAGTAGCTTTTCTGATAAAAGGTATTTTTGCGAGCAAGTTTATATATATATATAAATATATATGAGATAGAGATGTATAAATTTTCATATATCAAGAAGTTCTGAAAAAAAAAAATTTATACCTAATCGGAAAAGTTTTTGTAATACGTTTCATCCAATGAAGTCCCAACGGATGAAACGCGCCATAAAAGTTTTCAATTTGTCATATATATATATATTAGCACTTTTTAAAGAATAGTGTTTCTTTGGATAAGGAATATTATTCCATCGATACGTACTCTATACTCTGATATATATATATATATATATATATATATATATATATATATATATATATATATATACCAAAAATACATACACCTTTATCTCATATATATATATATATATATATATATATATATATATACTAAACAATTACAGGTCAGATTTAAATTAGATTTAAATTAAATCAGTCAACAGTTGTATTAAAAAGTGCTCAATACATTTTTGAAGGAAAATTAAGTTCTAACATGGAGACCATTTTGATATTTTAGTTGGGAAAATCAGTCAATGACACTGGTATGGTTTTGACTTTTAGATTTCGACAGGTGATTTGTATCATATATATATATATATATATATATATATATATATATATGTTATTAAATATGACAGTGGGAAACTTTGTAATAAATAATAAATATAAGGTATTTCTTAGAATCATTGACAAGTGAATTATATTTTTATTCTCCTTTTCCTCTTCTTAATCAAGACGCATGAAATTACATTGAAATAAATATAATGTTGTCTTTATTTTTGGCTTATTGGTTGCTTATGTTACCTTTTTATTTTAGGCGGCCAGTCATAAATTTCATTCAAAACATGACTTCGGAAATTATTGTTGATAAGTTTTTGTTTTATGTTGCTTATTTCTCAATAAAAGCGAATATCTTCACCGATATATAATTACGTGTTAAAATTAACTATTAAACACGGGAAAATGATTTCCAATTCAGACACATTGGTTAACAGAGAATCAAGTATCATTAAGCAATAATATCCATGCTTCTGAGGAAGAAATAATGTTGACTTTAAAGAAATTAAAAAAAATGGGTGCATGTTATATATATATATATATATATATATATATTGATTGATTGATTGGTTGTTTAATTACTTATTTTTGGGTCGTAATAAAATTAAACCAGTACACATTTGTATTAAAAAGTGTTCATACAATTATATTGTAGAACTTTTGAATATTCTTCATTAGTATATATATGTAGTATATATAACGTATATATATATAGCATATATATGTAGCATATATATGTAGCATGTATATGGCGTATATATATGTAGCATATATATGTAGTATATATATGTAGTATATATATGTAGCATATATATGTAGTATATATATGTAGCATATATATGTAGTATATATATGTAGCATATATATGTCGTATTCATATGTAGCATATATATGTTGTATATATATGTAGTATATATGTAGTATATATATGTAGTATATATATGTCGTATTTATATGTAGCATATATATGTAGCATATATATGGCGTATTCATATGTAGCATATATATGTAGCATATATATGTTGTATATATATGTAGTATATATATCTATATATGTCGTATATATATATGTAGGATATATATGCCGTATTCATATGTAGCATATATATGTAGCATATATATGTAGTATATATATGTTGTATATATATGTAGTATATATATGTAGTATATATATATATATATATATATGTCGTATATATATGTCGAATATATATGTAGTATATATATATGTAGTGCCTGTGTGACTAATGAGTCAACATGTATTCTACATTAAAAATAGAAAATTTAAAAAAATGTACAAAATTGTCTAGCCACGTGTGGAAATTAAAATCAAAATATGGAAAAAATCCACAACTAACGTGGAGCATTGTAAAAACAGCCAAGCCTTACCACGGTGCAAAATATGTAGACTGTGGCAAAAAGAAAAGTTAGATATTATGCTATTTCCAAACAAGAACGAACTCTTAAATGAAAGAACGGAAATTATGACTAAGTGTATCTATACTGAGAAATACCTTTTAGGTTCATACGAACATGCAGAAAAACGCCATAATACGTTTTAATTTCAAAACTGCGCGTTCAAAAATTCCCTTCCACGTGAGCGTTTAAATAAAATACTGTTACACGAGCGTTCTTAAAAGAAAAACGGTAAACGGTAAAATCAGTTATTAAGAATCGTCTTAAGTGACCACTCATGGTAGAAACCTAGGTCGCGTAATAACACGTTTAAAAATGGAATATATATATATATATATATATATATATATATATATATATATATAAAAAATAAAACAAAACTTCGATGTTCAAATACGAGAATAATCTCGCGTCTTCAGCAACGAAAATTTATTCAAATTCAAACAAATAGAATATAAAAATTGCATTGAGCCCTCCACCTTGATCAATTTTAATATTAATGAAATTAACAATAATTAGGATCGGGGTTTGGGATGTACCTATCTGCTTATCTTTTTGGATTAAAGATATATACATATACAAAGTTGACGTCAAAATGTAGCCCTTAAGATCCTTTCAGCAAACACATTATCAAAGGTGTTCGTTGACGTTATTGTTAATGATAGACAGGACACGAAAATTGCTTACAGAAGCGAAATTTGGAACTTGTTTAAAAACATAATTTAATCAAAAAATAATTAAAATGTATGGTGGGTGTAAACACACAGTTCATCAAGAGTAATAAAAGCATGCATTAAGCAAGTATGAGTTGGATAAATTATTTGATTTTTCATTGAAATGTTTACGCTCGTTTCGTACAATTTTAATTGCCGTACGAGCTAGGATAATTTAAAAACATTTTTTTTCGTCTCTCGCTATCTAGTCAATAACAGATTACGTTTGGCAAAATCTATGGGTGAGAGAAACAGTAAGTACTTGAACAGTCTTATTACTAGAAGGTATGGATATGTCGATGATAATTTAAATCGCATATATTTAATTTTTCAAGCCTAACTTTAAGCGGGATTAAACTTTCAGTTCTCTCTTGGGGCTTGGAATATTGTATCTCCGCTTCTAAAGTTAGTAGGGAACACATCTATTCCGAATTTGTGATGCTATATGTTCAGGTTATTCAACATGTTCTTAAATCTTCTGAGAAGTGTTCTGAGATTAAGGCCAGATTATTTGAGTTGTTTAATGAATACTCTTTACTAAGTTTCGAAAGAGATTATCTCGCTTGGCAGAGTATTCACTACCGAACTAAAAAAGCATTGCTGTTACGGAATGATATATATATATTACCAAGCCAGATAAAGGTTCTGGTGTTGTCATATTGAATAAACAGGACTATCTCGAGAAAATTAATGTTATTTTAGGTGATTCTGCTAAGTTTAAAGCAGTCGGCCTGCCGATACTTGTGACCAGCCTTTGAGATTTGAAAAAGAAATCCCTCGACCGGCGGGTGAGAGCGAGGAAAAATTTACTCACCCCCAAATCATTTTACACGACCGACTCCATTTTCTTAAAAGTCGCTTTACGTAAACATAGAGTGAATCACTGACGGAAAACAAAAAATGAAATTTTGATTAAAATTACGAACGTGTTAGAAATTATTTAAAAAACTTTTAAATAATAACAACAAAATTTGATCTTTTCTCTTAATAACAACATAAACATTTTGATGATAAAACTTTGTTTTTATTAAGTTTGAGCCTTTTTAACATAATGATATTCTGTTTTTGTTTTGGCAATTGAGTGGAGGTACCTAAATTCGTAGTTTCTTGCTTCTGTTTGGCTACAACCGCCATCTCATAGATTATAAAAAAAAATAACAAATCTGACTTTATCAACGATTTTCTATTAAAAAAATTACTTGTATAATTTGTTTTTCGGTGCGTGGTTGAAAGAAATATGTGTATTTTTTTCTTTCTTGCAAATGTTCGTTTTTACTTTTCGTAAGCGGGTGGGGGGAATATAGATGTTGGGTCAAAGGCAGGAGCTTGTCAATCCAAGTTCCATTTGTCAAATGTCACTTTGATGATTGCGGGATGTCACTGTCTTTTGACCAAAGTGTTCAATAATGTCATTCTAAGTAAATTGTGAATCTTCAATGGTATAGTTTTGGTTTGTAAAAGGAATCAGATTTCCTTTTTCTATATTTGAAGGGATACGTTTCATTGCGAGAGTTTTTAATTGACTGCAGGCGAGTAAAGCAATAAACTTTTATCGCCCAATTAAGTTTTTAATCGACTGAGTCGATCGGGCGAGTGAAAACTCAAAGGCTTCTTGTGACAACACTGGTAAAATTAAAGCTAGGACACAGAGATGGTTACTCTCTGTGTAGAAAGGCAATTTAACTTCTAAGGACAGCAATAATAGAATTAGGCCTGTGGGGCCGCAACATCCCAGAATGTATGGCCTTCCTAAATTTCACAAGGAAGGAGTTCCACTTAGGCCTATTTTGTCTATGGTTGGCCAAATGGTTGGCTGAGTTACTCCAACCAGTTTCTGACGTACTATTTATGAATAATATTTCAGACTCCTTTTTATTCTCTAGCTTCGTTAGAGTTTTGTTCCGAAAATAAACTAATGGTATCCTATGATATTGTCAGTTTATATACAAATGTACCCTTATACGAAACTATCAGCATTTGTGCTGATTTGCTTTACAGAGGTAATTTGGGCCCTGCCAACATCCCGGAAGAATTGTTTTTGGAATGTATGCGTTTGGCTACAGAAGAAGTTGAGTTCAGTTTTAATGGCATGATGTACGTTCAGACAGACGGCGTTGCGATGGGCAGCCCTTTGGGAACCGGTTCTAACCAATATTTTCGTTGGCCATTTTGAACGTTTATTATTTGAGAAGTTTACGTTTACATGAGATATGTCGACAACACGTTCTCAGATTTTGATTGTGCCAGTAATGCCAATAATTTTCTGGTACAACTAAATTCATTATATCCCTCCCTTAAGTTTACTATGGAGGTACAGAAGGACAGTGCTCTCCCCTTTTTTGGAAGTCCTAGTATAGCGTAGGGACGGGGTTTTCGTAAGTAGTGTCTTTCGTAAACTCACATTCACTGGTTTATATACCAGTTGGAGCTCGTTCGTTCCAAAGTCCCGAAAAATAGGTTTAATTGAGACTCTGGTTTACTGTGCCCTTATGATTTGTTCCCCTGGGTGGTGGAACTTGCTAATTTGCAAAGTATTTTTTAAGGTAACGAATACCCTAGTAATGTTATTAAACGTGTGATTGCTAGAAAAGTCAGATCTTTTAAATAACCAGCAGTTTACGGACCCAGCCGCTGTCCAATTTATTTAAAATTACCATGGCTTGGTAAAAAGTGACAGTTCATAACTGACAAAGTTTCGGCATGTGTTTCTTCGTGTTACTTTTCAGTTAAGTTGCGTACTGTGTTTCAGAATCGAACTGTTTCCTTCTTTCACTAAAGATAGGTTGTCCTATTTTCGCCAAAATTCTGTTGTTTACAAATTCAAATGCCGATGTGAAGCGGTGTATATAGGACGAACCAATCTGACGTTGGAAACACGAGTAGTGCAGCACGTCCCCTGAAATGTCGGTTCAGGTAGTCCAGGATGGTCTTTAAGAACAAATCAGGCTGTTCATGATTCGGCCATTGGATAACATTTACTTGATAATCAAGACTGTGCCTCTAGGTATGAGGACATTTGGTTTTCTGTCTTGCACATTGCCCGCTCAGCCCATCATTTACGCGTTTTGGAGGCTGCTTATTTAAAAATCCATCAGCCTAGTCTGTGCAGACAGAAAGAGCGTTTTATTAGCTCCTTACGATTGTTGGAGGGATTGTGAGTTATTTTTTTCCATTTTATTACTCTTCTGAAACTGTGTGTTTACACCCACCATACATTTTAATTATTTTTGATTAAAATTATGCTTTTAAACAGTTCCAACTTTTCCTTCTGTAAGTAATTTTCGTGTCCTGTCTATCATTAACAATAACGTCAACGAACACCTTTGATAATGTGTTCGCTGAAAGGATCTTAAGGTCTACATGATGACGTCAACTTTATTTAAGTCTATTAGTTATTTATGTAAGTACAAGTTCCTGTTTATATATATATATATATATATATATATATATATATATATATATGTGTGTGTATTGTCAATCGCTCGGCACTACTTTTTCGATCTTTCTCATAGCATTTAAATTTATCATTAGAAAAATAATACGTTTTTTGAGGCTAATCACGAGTCGACTCATTTTCGTCTTTTTATGAGAATGAAATGGGGTAGACAGCCCTCATTGAGAAGCTGTCGATGGTTGTATGCATATATGTATATATCTGTATGTGTATTTATATATATATATATGTGTGTGTGTATATATGTATATGATTGTATATATGTGTTGATAATATATATTATTAGCATCATCCACATGAAAAAGAAGATTAAAAATAATGGAGGTATTACCAATAAGATAAGAAATCCTACACTTAATAACATTTATTATGAACACGGTCACAATTTGCCTACTGTGTTCGGAACTTAACATACCCATGACCATAAACATTACATATATTTATTTACAAGTAAAACAAAATTAATTTTTGATAATGGCTAAAAGCATAGCCGAAAATATGTATTTATATATACGTATATATTTTTGGTATATATATATATATATATATATATATATATATATATATATTAATGCCGAAAATTACCCACTAGAATAACAAACTCTACAAAATCAGAAATCGGTAGAATTGGTAAGGTAATATTGGAAAGAGTCAACCAACAAATAAGAAAAAAAATCCAACTCATGCAATGGAAGAGTACAATGGATGTAATCAAATGGTTCAAGAACCTTGAGGAAAAAATAATGCCACTTTCTTACAATTTGACATCGTGGGTTTTTACCCATTGATATCTGAGGGCCTTTTCAATCTTGCCCTGGGATTTGCGGAATTCTACTCGGACATCTCAAAGGATGAAATCCAAATAATTTTGAACTGTAGAAAATCAGTTCTCATCTACAACAACGAACGGTGGACAAAAAATTCAACGGATAATTTTGATTTATCTATGGGAGCCCTGGATTCTGCAGAATCTTCGGATCTAGTCGGATTATTCCTATTGTACAACCTCACAGCGTATAAAGAAATTGACACTAACAATATAGGACTCTAGAGAGATGATAGACTCATGATAATAAATAAATCTACTGGAGGTTAGGTTGATAAAACTAGAAAATTAATTCATAAAGTCTTTAAATCCTTTGGTCTTAACGTAGTAATTAACCCTAATATCAAGCAAGTTGACTTCCTAGACATAATATTAGACTTAGTATCGAACACTTTCCAACCTTACATGAAGAATAATGCTAACCCAATCTATATAAACCTCAATTCTAATCATCCACCATCCATTATCAAACATATCCCATCATCAGTAGAACGCCGCATTAACACACACCCCTCGAATAAAGAAATATTTGATAAACACAAAGTAATTTACGATAAAATCCTTAAAGAAAGCGGATATCAATCATCCAAAATTAATTTGTGGAAAATTCAAGAGCTCAAAACAAAAAATAGAAACAGGAAAATCATATGGTATAACCCTCGTTTTAATCAATCAGTTAACTTCAAGCTGGGACATAAATTTCTTAAACTAATAGATAAGCATTTCGCTAAAAATAAGCCTCTAAGCAAAATCTTCAATAAAAATACAATAAAACTAAGCTATAGCTGCTCCAACAATCTACCAAAAATAATTAAAGTACATAACAGTAAAATATTAAAAGCACACAACAAAAATAACTCCAATACTAATACCAGTCTGCCCCATAATAACAACCTCTGTAACTGTAGAAACCCAAACCAATGCCCCATGCCTAATAAATGTTTAACAAAATCCCTGATATATATGTGTTCAATTTCATCCGTGGAGAATACTAAAGATGAAAAAATATATATATCGGAAACAACATGAACGTATTTAAAAAGTGATTTTACAATCATCTCTCATTTTTCAATAATAAAGAAAAACAAAACACGACATCTCTCTCCAAATACTTTTGGAAGTTAAAAGACGAAAATAAAACACCTAAAGTTAAATGGAAAATCCTCAAACAAACAAGAACAGCTAAATCAATAAAGGAACCATGCTTCCTTTGTCTTCAAGAAAAAATTGAAATCATTAAATATATGAATAGCAACAAGCTTTTAAACCAGAGGCTATGAAACCACAGTGAACTGCAAACACATTAAAGAACTAACCTTACAATCATGCTAAAAATACTACAAAAGCCAGAGATAGGAGCCCTTAGAAATTATACACCTTCATAGTACTAACAACACTCTTACACACACCAAAAACTTTTTATAGAAAAATCGATTTCCTAAATTCAAAATTAAGGTTAAATACACAAAATTAATATAATGAGGAGAAACGTCTTATTTTACTGATAAAGATATTATTCGCTGATTATCGTCGTTGTTGGCAAACTTGTTTTGACATTTCTCATCATATTCGTTTGGAATTTCATTATGACACGGGCCCAATTCAGTGTTTTGTCACTTTTGTTTCATTTCAGTTAGGTGTCATACGTGATATACGCTTTTTGGGCGATGAGGTCTCGAAAGAGACATGACTGACTGGACAGAAGATTATCCCACAGTAGGTTGCCATTGCTTTCTGTGGTAGACTGGTTACAAGGCTACAGAACCCAATCTGTCCTATTATTTAACCCATAACTGGAGGGATGAGACTGATTAATACCTTTCCCAAGGGTATTTGTGTGTAAGTGAATGCAATGAATTCAGCTGGAATTCGAACCCGGCTCTACAACGCACATCCTTGTTCCATTTAGTTTCATAAATTAAATACTTTTGTTGATATAAACAACAATTAACTGGCAAAGGAACACAACAAATAGACGGAAACTGACGGCTTTGAAGATGTTGTCAGTTCTGGGCTTTTGAATTTTGGCAACTGAACACACTTCCGTATCACCACAACAGATTTTCTTTTCGGGTCTATTTAGCCCACTTCCTTTTCACTACCAACAGTTTGTAATGTAATCAGAGACACAGAGAGAGAAAGAGAGAGAGAGAGAGAGAGAGAGAGAGGAGATAGTGATGAGAGGGAGGGAAGAGTGAGGAGAAAGAGAGAGAGAGAGTAGAAAGTGTGAGAAGAGGTAGTGGGGTGGGGCTGTATAAAAAGAGAGAGGGGAGATAGATAAAATAGAGAGGAAGACGGAGCGAAGAGAGGGTGAAGGAGAGAGAAGGGAGATAGAAAAAGAGTGAGCGTGTAAGAGGAGAGAGAAGGAAGCGAGAGAGAGGGAAGTGAGAGAGAGGGGGAGAGATAGTGATGAGAGGGAGGGAAGAGTGAGGAGAAAGAGAGAGAGTAGAGAGGGTGAGGAAAGATAATGGAGTGGGGCTGTATTAAAAGAGAGAGGGGAGATAGATAAAATAGAGAGGGAGACGGAGCGAAAAGAGGGAGAGAGAAGGGAGATAGTAAAAGAGTGAGAGTGTGAGAGTGTGAGAGGAGAGAGAGGGAAGCGAGAAAGAGCGGAGAGAGAGATGTCGGAATAGAGAAAGAAATTTTTAGTAGTTTCTTTTTCTGAGCAATTACAGAATATCCAGGCTTACTTGCGAAAAGTTTAGCACAAAGATAATTAATTTGTCTTCAGTGATATTATTTATGAAGTAAATGGATTGGCAGCTAGTTTTCATCATTTTACTGCTGAAGTAAGTAAATATTACCGTAAGTTCTATGCTAACAGTTTCTTCTCACGTTCTTTTATTGTCCTCTATTTTTAATAATGTTCTTGTTATTTTTTCTTATTTTTTACCTTCAATAACTCGCGACTTGGTAGCTTGTGGTGCAGTGGATATTGGTTGGGAACGCGAAATCGGAGAGCCGTGTTCGAATTCCAGTTGAATTCGTTGCATTCACTTACCCGCAAATGCCCTTAAGAAAGGTATTAATCCGTCTCTTCTCTCCAGCTATGGGTTAAATAAAAGAACATACAGAGTTCTGTAGCCTTGGTTAGCAAGTTTTCTACCGCAGAAGGTAGTAGCAAACTACTTCGGGTAAGTTTCTACCATGAGTGATGTCAGTAATAACCATTTACAATAGTTATTACTTATTGCAAATGGCCTGAAGACACCACTCATGGTAGAAACCTAGGTCGCGTAATAACTCGTTTAGAAATGGAAAATATTCAAAAGTTCTACAATATAATTGTATTGGACACTTTTTAATACAAATGTGCACTAGTCTACTCTTATTGTGACTAGAAACTAAGTAATTAAACAATCAATATATATATATATATATATATATATATATATATATATATATATATATATTATTCTATGACGGTGGCACAACTCGGAGTTTTATGTCTTACTTAATCATCAGGTGCATATTACGAACTATTTAAGAGATTTGAATTTAAGTTCACTGAATGATCATGGGTGTTAAATCTTGGAATATTCGGGTACTATTTTTTAATTTATTAAGAGTAAAATTTAAATAGATAAAAATTAATTCTCTGTCTCTCTCACTCCCTTACATTCTTTCTTTCTTTCTTTCTTTCTTTTCTCTGCAAATATTACTATTAATAATTATGAATTGGAATTAATCTCCCAGCATTTCAATTTCAATTTTTTTTATCTACATGTAATTTTTGTCTATTTAAATTTTACTCTAATATTACTTTTTATAAAAAAATCAGTGACAGCTTATTCAAGGTCTTAATATATACAGGGTGGCCCCAAAAAACGGGAACTTTTAACAATCCAATAAAACCAAGAGTGATGGAAAGAAAAATATTTTATTCAAAGTAATTTTAAACCTTAAAACATGCCATTTAATAAACAATGATGGTATTTTCATTTTTTATAAATTACGTCCTGTATATGGCGTCCTCCTGTACGAATGAATTCTTGAAATCTGCTGTTGAGACAGTGACAGTGACTGAGACCCCGTGTTCATTTTCCCAAAAATGAGGTCCGATGATCCCATGTAATGAAACAGCAAATCATACTGTCACCTTACTAGCGTGTAAAGGGGGCTCATAAACTTCATTAGGATTTGTGCTTGCCCAGTAACGGTAGTACTGCTTATTCACGTAACTTTTGAGATGAAAATGTACCTCAACTGACATCCATAACTTGCTTAGAAATTCATCTTACTGAAATAGAAGTGTGCCTACTTCCCCAAATTCCCGTTTTTTAGGTAACTCTCTCTCTCTCGCTCTCTCTCTCTCTATATATATATATATATATATAATATATAAAAAAAATATATATAATATATATACATATATATAATATATATATAATATATATACATATATATATATATATATATATATATATATAATATATATATCATCTATATATAATACATTATATATAATATATATACATATATATATATATAATATATTATATATAATATATATACATATATATATATATAATATATATTATATATAATATAAATAAACATATATATAATTTATATACACTCCACCCACGTCTATTGAACAGGTTAAGAGGCTCATCCCTTGTTCCCTGTTTAGGATGTGGTTTCCGGCTTTCTCTTTTCCAATCTCCTCACTTTGGTTTTTTTTTTTCAATTGGAGTAGATAGATCTATCTATCGCCCGGTTCACACTCCATCCACGTCTATTGAACATGTTAAGAGTCTCATCCCTTGTTCCCTGTTTAGGATGTGGTTTTCGGCTTTCTCTTTTCCAATCTTTTCACTATTACGTAGCCCCCTGCACATCAGTGGCGTTACCGCCTTGCTCGGGGTGATACGATTAAAAAATATATATATATATATACATCTTTAAACTCAAAACGTTTTAATATTCTTTCCTATACAGTATACGTGGATCATCACTATGCTATTTGGACCTTAATTAAACGGCAAAAAACTCCACGATAGAAGAAAACTGGAAAAAATTCTCTACAAATTGGCACAAATACACTCGGACATTATATATTCTCGGACTTTGCAAAAAAAAAAAAGGAATTAATACCAAAAGGATTCAGATTTAAATACAACTTCCTACACAGCTTCTTTACATGGCATAAACAAAAAGCTCAACATATATACAACAGAACCTCCACGCAATTAAGAAATCTTGCGCACAACTCTGCTTCTACATAAACTTATCTAAAAAAATCAGTTATTCTCTCTATCGAACACTTTCTCCTTTCCAATACTTTCAAGTAAAAAAAAAAACACTCAATTTCCTGTACGAAAAAAAGCTGACACAGTATATATTTTTGAAAAACCAAAAACTCAATAAACTAATTGCTGAGGACCCCATTTTACAACACATACCTCACCTGAATAACTACTTAATACAACAGATTCCACGAAGACCTCACTATGTACGCTACACCCATAACACCTCTGCTGATATTCACATCGCAAACCTATCTAAATCTACTCTCACCCAAGGAGAAACCTCTTTATTAAATAAAGGATTATCATTCTGCCCCTCACAACCACTAAACCCTCTAAACCTTTGCTTCTTCTTCTTCTTCTTCTATGTGACCTGTCCCTTCAGGACGTAGGCGATCATGGATCTCCACGTCTCCCTATCCCTTGTGGCTCTTAGTATGTTTGCTCCTGTTGCTCCTGGCAACCCTCGTTCCGTCATCCACCTGATCAGACCCTGCAAATATGTTATCCGCTGCCTTCCTCTGTCTCTCCTTCCTTCTATCTGTCCAGTCAGTATCAGGTTCTCCAGGCTCTCCTTCCTCATTGCATGTCCCAGGAACTTCAGTTGTCTCTTCCTGATGCTCAGCATCAATTTTCTTTTTGTTGCCATTCTTTCTAACACTTCGTCGTTGCTTGTATGCTCAGTCCACGATATCCGTAGCATCCTTCTGTAGAACCACATTTCGGCCGCTTCCAGTTTTGTCCTCATTTTCGATGATATTGTCCAGCATTCACAGCCGTATTGAAGAACTGACATCACGTAGCAGTCTAGCACTCTTTTCTTCGTTTCTATTGAGATTTTCCTGTGTGTTAGTATTTTGCTCATCTTCTGGAACGCGTCCTTTGCCATGCCAATTCGCCTTCGGATCTCCGTGTCGCACTTTCCATTTCCTGTTAGAACACTTCCTAGGTACTTAAATTCTTGGACTTGTTTGATTCTGTTATCCCCCACCTGTATTTGGCATTTTGGATTGTATCTTTTGCTGATGACCATGCACTCAGTTTTCTTAAAGTTTATTTGTAGTCCCTTCTTGTCACTCTCCACTGCTACTTTCTGTATGAGATCTTGCAGTTTCCTTTCCGTGTCCGCAATCAGTACTGTATCGTCCGCGTATCTTATGTTGTTCAGGTTGTGGCCTCCAATAACAAATCCTGGTGTGTCATCTAGGGTCCTCAAAATATTCTCGCTGTATAGGTTGAACAAATCCGGTGAAAAGACACATCCTTGTCTTACGCCTTTTTCTACCTTTGTGTATCTACTGAGGTCGTTACCTGTCCGTATGCAGGCCGTTTGCTGCCAGTAGAGATTCTTGATTATTCTTATGTCTTTGCCGAAAATGTCGAGGTTGCCTAGCATTTCCATCAATTCTTTGTGTCGTATTTTGTCGAATGCTTTCGCGTAATCAATGAAGCATAGGTACAAGTCTTTCTTCATTTGTAATGCCCTTTCAGAGAGCATCCTAATCATGAATATGGCGTTCCTTGTTCCAGTGTCCTTGACGAACCCACACTGTTCCTGCCCTATCTCTGGCCTGATTCTGCTTCTCGCTCTATTCATCAGGATTCTGACAATCAGTTTTGTAATGTGACTCATTAAGCTGATAGTTCTGTGTAGTTCGCACTCGTTTGCTCCAGGTTTCTTCGGCAGCGCTATAAATATCGACTTGCATAGGTCATCTGGTATTAGTCCGCTGCTATAAATTTCGTTTATTATGTCGGTAATCTTTTCTATGCCATATTCTTCTAAGGCTGTCAGCAGCTCTATCACTATGCCATCTGGGCCAGGTGCTTTGTTTCTGTTCATTTAGGCCATTGCAGCTTCCACTTCGGATTTTAGTATTTCCGGTCCATCCATCTCCTTGTGTATTCTCGGTTGTTCTCTCTTGTCGCAAAAGAGATCCTTTATGTATTCTTCCCATCGCTGGAGTATTTCCTCTTTCTCTAATATGATTGTCCCTTCCTTGGATTTTATGCATCCTGTTGAGGAACAGGTTTTTTGTCCTGTCAGTTCTCTTATCTCTTTGTGCATCTCTGCTTTGTTGTTCCTGCTCAGTCTCTCTACTTCTGCACATTTTGCTACGATATGGAAAAATACCTTCGTAGACTGAGACTAAAAGAATATTTCTCAGACAACAGATCCACTTCTAATGACAACAGCGATAAACAATCATACTCCAAATTTCCTCTTACGAAAAATAATACCCTATGGACTCCACCAAGCGGACGCAACCAACACTTGGATCAATACGCCAACAAAGCCAGACAACACATGGACAACTTCTTAAAAAATAAAGGACACCAAACAAAAATACACAACCTATCTATAGTAGAACACCAAGCCATCTATACACTTAAGAACAACCGAAACATAATTATCGTACCAGCCGATAAGGGAGGAGCTACAACCATCTTAGACACCAACAACTATATTAAAGAAGCAGAATCACAACTTCAAAATAACAGGTTCTATGTACCCTTACCTCTAGATTCGACCAGCACTTACAAAACAGAATTATCACTTCTCATTCAGAACCTGAATCACAGCATAAAAAATAAAATAAAAGCTCTTATTTCTGAGAACCCCAAAACAGCAACATTATACACTATCCCAAAACTACATAAACTCCCCAAAATCATCTCAGAAAAACACCCTAACACCTCTTCATCCAACCCACATCATACTAAACAATCAAACAATGAAGAGATCTATAAAATTTCAAAAGCCCTTAAAATCACACCACCTGGCAGACCCATAATATCAGGCATTGGTACCATCACAGAACATATATCTGGATACATAGACAATATCCTAAAACCTTTATTGCCTGACATACCTAGTTATATTAGAGACACTACTGACTTTCTCAACAAATTACAAAACATTAACTTAGTCCGCGACGATAATATCCTAGTAACGATGGATGTTACGTCTCTGTACACGAACATTCCACATGTTGAAGGAGTATCAGCCTGCCATGAGTTCCTTAAAAGCAAACTACCTAACGACCAAATCACAGATTTATGCCAATTAGTAAATTTCATCTTAACACACAATAATTTTAAATTCAACAACAAACACTATTTACAGATTAGTGGCACAGCAATGGGCACGAAGATAGCACCTAGTTATGCCAATATCTTTATGCATATTTTAGAAAAAAAGATACTAGACAATTCACAATACAAACCATCACATTATTTTAGATACATTGATGACATTTTCTTAGTATGGACTCATGGATTAGAAAAATTAAAAAGACTTTTTTATTTTCTGCAACAACTTCCATAATACAATTAAATTTACCATGGAGTACTCAAACACATCCGTCCCTTTCTTAGACGTCATAATAAAATTAAACAAACATACACTTTCCACCAGTCTATACAACAAACCCACAAACCAATATAAATTCCTACACTTTAACAGTTGTCATTCCCTTAAATTAAAAAAATCTATCGTATACAGCTAATTTCTAAGAATCAAACGCATATGCTGCTCAGACCATCCAGATTTTCTAAACAGCATTAACAACCTAACAAAGCAATTTCTAAAATGTAAATACCCAATAAAAATAATAAAAGAAGCACTAAATAAAACCATCCACATAAATCATAACACACTTCTCACATACAAGAAAAGAAAAAGCAACAACCGAATCCCCATGGTTTTTAACCACAATCAACATTCACACGTACTTATCAAAAATTTAAAAAATGATTACAAGAACCTCCAATCAAACAAAAAAATCAAAGACATTTTCGATAAACCACCCATAAATGCAATGAAACAAACACCCAGCCTATCAACTATCCTCACTTTTTTTTTTTTATAAGCGTTTCACCCCGAGCAAGGCATGTCACTGCCACTACTGCGCAGGGGGCTACGTAGAGTGGAGAAAGGCTGATTAAATATAGGAAATGTCAGAGGGTGGGTGATAGGCGGGTAAGGATACTGAGAATGAGGGTTGGGTAGATGAGAGTGTTCTGAGAATAGTTGGGAGTTAGTGTGATAGGAGGTGTCTATTGACCCTACATTTAAACACCTGGAGATTGTAACTGTCGGGAAAGCAGACTTGTGGAAGGGAGTTCCACAGGCGGGAAGCGCGAGAAAAGAAGCTGTTGGAGTAGAATTTACGGTTACATCTTATTTGTTTAACTGTAAAAGGGTGGGACCTAGTTGCTAATCTAGTATCTCGTGTAAATTCGTGCTTAGGCGGCACCAGTGATCTAAGCTCATCGGAGCAGAAGCCATGAAAGTACTTGTAGAAGAGGCACAGGGAAGCCACATCACGCCGGTGTGAGAGCGGCTGCAGCCGGTCTGCCAAGTCAGTATCAACCACGTTACAGATCCTCCTTTGTATTTTGTCAAGAAACCCAAGGAGAGCAGCAGGGGCACCCGACCAGATATGGCAGCAATATTCAATACACGGGCGGATGGTAGATTTGTATATGTGCAGAATAGATTCAGGTGGGAAAAATTTCCGGGCCCTGCACAGGGAGCCGACTTTCATAGCAGCAGATTTGGCAATGGATTCAATATAGTCATTCCATTTGAGGTCCGCCGAGAGTGTAAGGCCAAGGAGGCGTAGTATTTTACTCTCTGGGAGGCTAGCCTGTCCCATGCTAATGGGAGGTAGATGCGATTGTCTATGGTGGTTAGTTGATAACAGCTTTGTTTTAGAGGCATTGAAATTTACCAACCATTTCCTACCCCAGGCCACTACGGATTGGAGGTCCCTTTCAAGTACGGCAGCGAGGTTCATTTTGTCGTCCAGACCTGGTTTCTGATCGATGCGAGAGTAGATTGTTGTGTCGTCGGCATACATGCCAACTTGGGATCTAATGGTGTCGGGGAGATCATTAATGTAGATCAGAAAGAGCGTGGGACCTAGGATGGAACCTTGAGGGACGCCTGCGTTCGTATGGTAGTTTTGGGAGGTATGCCCATTTAATACCACCTTCAATGTGCGGCTAGAGAGGAAAGACTGGACGAGGTCAAACAGATGTCCAGTTATCCCATAGCTCCGCAGTTTGCACAAGAGGCCAGCATGCCAGACCCTGTCGAATGCTTTGGAGATATCCAAGGCAACGGTTCGGGCTTCACCATTCTTGTCGAGTGCCTGGTATATGTACTCGGTAATGGTCGTTAGCATATCAGCAGTAGACCTGGTGAAGCGAAACCCGTACTGTTTGTCAGAGAGAAGCCCGTTGGCCATAAGATGCTGAATCACCTCGGCGAAAACTTTGCCAAAGATTGGAAGGAGACTAATAGGACGGTAATTGGCGGGGTCTGAGGGTTCGCCAGAATTCTTAAATATAGGAACTACGCAGGAGGACTTCCAACAGGCAGGAAAGAAGGAAGCAGATAGGCAGAGGTTATAGAGTTTAGAGAGGACAGAGGAGAGTTCTGGGGCATATTTCTTCAGTACTATGACTGGGATTCCGTCACCGCCGCTCGCTTTGTGTAGGTCAAGTTCTGCAATTATCTTGGCGACCAGCGAGGGTGTAATGTGGACGTTATTTAATTGAGCCTTAGTTCTGGGTGGGAAGTCTGGTGTAGGTATTCCTAACGAGTCCAGTGTCAAATTGGTTGAGAATCTACGGGCAAAGCATTCAGCCTTGTCGGCTGGGGAGGTGAGAACTTCAAATTCATTGATTAGTGGGGGTATTGAAGTCTTGTTCCTGCTGAGCACGCTTTTGCAGAGACGCCAGTAATATTTGGAGCCAAACTTAGAGGATGCTATGCGTTGCCTAATTCTGGTAGCAAACGTCCTCTTGGCTTCGTTCAGTACTTTTTTACACTTGTTCCGTGCTGAGGTGAAAAGGCGCCTGTTTTGGTTCGACGAGCAGCTTCGATAGAGCCGGAAGAAATGGTTCCGGTGGGCAATGGCGGCCGAGCAAGCGGGTGAGAACCAGGGAGACGAATTTGGTTTTAGTTGGAATTTCCTGGCCGGGATAAAAGCATCGATGCCAGCCTTAACCCAAGAGGAGACTTCGGAGGCACAGTCTTCGACAGGAAGATCGAAGACGTTGTTCCAGGGGACGTCGCAGAGGAAGTCCCTGAACGACTCCCAGTCGGCTCTTTGGTAGCAGTATGATATTCTGCTGGTCTGGTTTTCTTGGGTAGAGTTAGTGCTGATTGATATGTTTACGGAGACTACGGCGTGGTCAGAGTTTCCGAGGGGGCAGAGTTGCCTGGTAGTGCAGGAGTCTGGGATGGAGGTAAAGCAAAGGTCGAGTAAAGAGTCCCTACCGTTAGGGTTTTTAGAGAAACGCGTGGGGAAGTCCACCACTTGCGTTAGAGCTTGGGCTATTGAAAAGTGCATGGTGCGGATCCCAGCAAGGTCGGTGGCTGAGTTTTCAAGCCACTTGGTGTGGTGGGCGTTAAAATCGCCAAACACAAATATATGAGCAGATGGGTGAGAAGAAATGGCCCTGTCGATATTAGTAGAGATGCTATCAAGTACCTTACAGTCAGAGGAGGAGGGGGAGCGGTAGAGGAAGAAGAGATAGCTAACCGAGCTTAGAAGTGAGAGACGGAAGCACATGAAGGAATGATCAAGGGATTCAAGAGATGTGACCCTGGCTAGGGGGAGTTGTTTGCTGACATATACACCAAGCCCATGCATATGGACATTAGAGTCCTTCCTGAAGAGAGGAAGGTAACCAGGAACGAACAGCTCTGAAGAGGAGATAGAAGGGTCAAGGTTAGTCTCACATATAGCTAAGATATCAGGTGAGTTAGTTAGAAGGAAAGATTCTACACTATTAAAGTTACTGCTAATACCTCGTATATTTTTGAACGTAACGCAGATAGGTTTGGGCGATTTACGACTAGCTGGTTTAGGCTTGCTATTTTGTTTGTTTAATTTCATGCTGGTTATAGTTGTGGATAGAGAGAGGTCTAGAGTAGGGTCAGATGGTCGTTCATTGCAGCAGGTGAAGGATGGTGAATGGCGCCGCCTGCAGCATAATGTGGCCTCGGGGTTGCCCATCGGAAATTCATGCAGGGACGCCCGTCCATGCGCGAAATGGCACTACAGGAACCCCGATATTATTCAACTGTTGATCAGAGCAGCCTCTCAAGACGCTACGCAAGAGTTCGGGCTCCTAACTATCAGTCGGAAGCAGCAACCAGGAAACTGCCAACCCGGTACCCTCAGAATGAAGAGACATTGCCACCATACTCACCAAATGCAAAAAGCTTCCAGCCGAACCGACATAAAGACCGAAAAAGAGAGAGATCAACCGGGAACCCCTTCCTAAACAAGAAACAAGGCTATCACCTCTACTCCTGTCCAAAAGAAGGGGGTGGAGTGTGAGACCGGGCGATAGAAGGTACTATCTACTCCAATTAAAAAAAAAAGAAAGAATAAATGTGTGCCTGAAGTTAACTAAAAGTCAAACCTAAATTTGATAATTAAAAACAATTTACACAAACATAGTCGCAGTGCATTACAAGAGCGACAAGTAGAGAACTTAGGTTAGTAACAAAACAGGAACAAAAATTAGACAAAAAATATAAGAACCAAAAGGAAAAAATAAATTAAAAAAATTAGATCACACTAGCTAAAACTTACCAGTTGCAGGCTGACTGACAGAAAAAAGTTAAGAAAATTTCAAAAATTATCTTCATTTTGTTTTCTCTATTCAGTTCTGGAAAGTTTAACTACCTCTAAGTAAGCGGTAACAGAGAGTGGTATGAGGGCAGAATACATTGGAGTGGGAGGGGGAGGAGTGGGAGGAAACACCTCAAAGCCATGTGTCCAGTTAGCAAGGGAGGAAGAGGGAACAAGAAAATAAAGAAAAAGAAACATGGCCGGTCTTAGAATTCCTACATATAACCAAAACCCTAATATACCAAACCTAAATTTGATAATTAAAAACAATTTACACAAACATAGTCGCAGTGCATTACAAGAGCGACAAGTAGAGAAATTAGGTTAGTAACAAAACAGGAACAAAAATTAGACAAAAAATATAAGAACCAAAAGGAAGAAAAAATTAAAAAATAAATTAAAAAAATTAGATCACACTGGCTAAAACTTACCAGTTCTAACAAATATCTAAAAAACACAAACCTATCAGGGAATTTAAAATGTCAGAAACCCAGGTGCCTAATTTGTAAACATTTGGTAAACGACACAATATTCTCTGTACCCAACACCAAAATCAAATTGCAGCCACCACGCCTCACTTGTGACAGCAAAAACATTATATACTTACTCTTTTGATCAATATGTCCCAATAGTGGATATATTGGCGAATCCGGTAATAGCTTTAGATTTCGCTTCAATAATCACAAACTTAATATACGCCAAAATAATCAATATTCCCCAGTAGGAGCACATTTCAATCAACCGGGTCACACCTTAGAAAATTGCAAATGTTTACTAATAGACTCCAATTTTAGTTCTACATACGCACGCAGAAAGAAAGAAAAATACTGGATTATAAAATTAAATACACACAAGCTAGGGTTAAATAGGGACTTAGGTGCTTTGAATCTTTACAAATACTTCAATAACTAAACTTTTTTAGATACATTTAAAAAATATTTTTAAAACTTTTTTAGATACATTTAAAAAATTTTTTAAATCTAAAACAAATTTACAAGCATTATTAAAGATAGGTTTACGTTTACAACCATAATTTTTAAAAAAATCTGTCGCTTTCAACGTCACTTGATGTAAAAACAAAAACTCTCTCCACAAACGCGTCACGTGATGTAAACAAACGCGTCACGTGATGTAAATAAACTCTTCACTGACGTTCTCGCGAAATCTCGCGAAATACGTTACTAATTCAAATTTTAAAATCATTTGTTTCTGATGAAGGACCGAGGGTGGTCTGAAATATAAAATATAATAGCAGAAATAAACAAATACTGTAAAAAAAAACAACACATTTTTAAACTCAAAACGTTTTAATATTCTTTCCTAATATATATCCACATATATATATATATATATAAAAGTACGCTCACGTATTAATGTGCCAGGAAGAAAAGTTAGCGATTATGCTATTCCCCCCAAAAAATGAACTATTGAATGAAAGAACGGAAATTATGACTATGTGTAACCATACTAAAAAATACATGTTAGGTTCATACAACCATAGATGAAAATGTTATAATTCCTTGCATTTTTAAAAATTGCACGTTCAAAAATTCCCTGCCACGTGAGTGTTAAAAAGAAACACCGTTACGTGAGCGTTCTTAAAAAAAAAACGGTATACGGTAAAATCAGTTATTGCAAATCGCCTGAGGACACCACTCATGGTAGAAACCTAGGTCGCGTAATAACTTCTTTACAAATGAAAAATATTCAAAACTTCTATAATATAATTGTATTGAACACTTTTTATTAAAAATGTGCACCGGCCTAATTTTATTATGACTAAAAACTAAGTAATTAAACAATCAATCAATCACTCACTCACTCACTCACTCACTCACTCACTCACTCACTCACTCACTCACTCACTCAATCAATCAATCAATCAATCAATCAATATATATATATAATAACGATAATAATTATAACAATATTAATAGTAACAAAAATAATTCTGCTAATAATAGTAATCGTTATACTATATTTAAGTTCGTCTTGAAAAACCCACCAAGAACGAACTCAAAGGGAAAAAGGAGGGGAAGTAAAAAAAGAAACAAACGAAGTACATGAACAAAAGTCAAATACTCATAGGAAAGAAAAAGAAAACCCCAAGACGAAAACCCCAACACTAAAGAGCTCAATACGAAAGTAGAACAACAAAGACAGAAAACTCTAAGTGAGAGCCAAGAAACCTACCTAGGTTTCACCCTTCGGCTCGTCAGGGTAAAAATAATTGCCCTGACGAGCCGAAGGGTGAAACCTAGGTAGGTTTCTTGGCTCTCACTTAGTTTTATATATATATATATATATATATATATATATATATATATATATATATATATATATAATGTTTCTAGGTTTTGAGCACGATATTGGCGGCAAGCTTTCATCATTTCAAAATTGAAATGGCAAGATGTAATCGCAAGTACTGTGTTTATTCTCTCACACTTCTCGCTTGTTAAATTCACTTCCGGTTCCGGTCTATTGATTTTCAAGCAACTTTAATCTTCAAACATTACTGTCTTCTTGATTCTTCTTTAATTGTTCTCACACCATAATAATGTTTTCTATTATTCTTTCACACTCAATAACCTGGTGTTTTAGTAGCTTTATTGATTTGCCTGAGGTGAAACGATTAAAAAATAGGATAAAGAATTTCCTGGTAGTCCATATTCTCTTGAAAACATTGTCGTGGCTTACATATTCTGCAAATAGTTTTCCCATTATTCGTCGACAAGTCTTTACTTCTTTTGCTTCAACAATCTCCTTGTAAGATTGTCCAGCATTCATTACGATACAGGAAATTTAATCTTACATAGCAGTTCAGAAATGTTTTCTTTGCTTCTAGGGACATTTTGAGTCTCATAATGCTCGACTCAATCTATCGAATGCATCTTTCGTCATTTCTATGTTTTTATTTGAAGACGGAGGTAAAAATATTTCAATAGTTTTAAAATATCGGAGTCCTAAAAACTATTTTTTGTATTTGATTATCTTTTTAAGAAAAAACACTTCTTCACTATAAATTCCCAAATTAATAATACCAAAATTAATTGGCTGGATTTTTACTTTCATTTATTTATGTTTTACAATAATGTTCATCCTGTACAAGGCCCAAGAGCCACTCGAGGTAGTTTGTTACATAGTAAGATGTAAGTGGGAAAGTTTATGAAAGTAATGGTTAAATTTAGACTTGAACACGTGATCCGGGAAGCATCCTCTTGGGAGTCAGTTCTACAAAGCAGAGGTTCATGAAAAGAAGCTGCTTGCTCTCATCAATAGAATACATCAATGGAATACAAATGGAATGAACGTGATTCACTAAAATATGTGTGACATGGCGAGTTGTGAAGGTTAGAATTGGTGGAACTAAGGAGTGTCGGCCATTGTACGCTCAAGTCTTCTTCAAAGTTCTAGGAATTTTGAACTGAACCCTTTATTTCAATCACTGAGGTATATAATTCTCATTCCATGTGAGATGCCACTTCTGGATGCCATGTAGTTATCGTCCTTTAACTCAGCTCTGTTATTTGTTCACCACTGCTGTAGCCAGGTACTGAACTCACAACTCTTTGGGTCAAGTCACTGGAAAGAGTTTAACTAGGTTTTATATTAAGTATTAAAATCTATCCTAATATCATTTCTTGTCTTCGTTCAAATTACTAAATGGCAGGAATGAAAAAGTGCATGTGAATTAACATACAGAATACAATTAGGTCTTTATCATTTACTTTTAAACATTTCACCCTAATAAAGGTGATAAAGCCATTCTGAAGCCAGGGGTTACTGAGAGTAGAAGAGGATGAGAATAGTGTAGAGAAAGGACAATAAAAGAACAGAATTCAGGAAGACAATTCAGAGGAAGAAGAGAATTCAGGAACACCGGTTAAGAAATGCTTGTTTAACCTAATTCCAAAATCTAATCAAACATCAGATTTTTGGAGTGACCATTCTTGGTCAGGTTGAGAACTTTTCAGCACCCCTGCACATCAAATAAAACACTTGGTTTCTACTACTGACAAACTATGTATGCATCTTTTGAAAGTTGTTTTGACTATTAACCTCATTCTCTTTTTATTATTTTTATTATTTGATCGATCAAATTTGATCTTCTTTAGGCGTATAACAAAAATATGAAAAAGTATAAGAACAACACCCCAAACAAGTATTGCAAGGATAATAAAACTAAAATTACAAGTTTTTTTTTTATTTACAATAATGTTCATCCTGTACAAGGCCTAAGAGCCACTCGAGGTAGTTTGTTACATAGTAAGATGTAAGTGGCAAAGTTTATGAGAATATACGGGGAAGGTAATGGTTAATCCTAAACTTGAACAGATGATCGGAAAGCATCCTCTTGGGAGTCAGTTCCACAAAGCAAAGGTTCATGGGAAGAAGCTGGATTGCTCTCATCAATGGAATACATTAATGGAATACAAAGGGAATGAAAGTGAATCACTAAAATATGTGTGACATGACAGGTTGTGGAGGTTAGAATTGGTGGAACTAAGGAATGTAGTTTGTCTGAACACTTTCCATGGAAATAGCAATAGAGTAACGAGAGGCTTGCAGTGTTTTGACCGTGGGAAATGGGTTGTATCGTGGAAAATAGTTAATCATCTACAAAGCTGCGTGTCTATCTTTCGGACTACCGAAAGTTGAATATAAAGACTTGGAAGTTCCTACTTATTTATGGCAGCAGTAATCCATTTTGGTGAGGTGGATATCAGCTCGGAACGACAGTGGTTTGCTACAATGTCAGTGACATGTTGAGTTCTAATCATGATGGCTAACCTATTATATTCTATTTTATTTTAAGACAAACAAGAGTGGAATGTGACGACTTGGCAGTTCGTATCTATTTATGGTAGCTATAATCTGTTGTGATGAAGCGGATATCGGCTAGGAAAGACAGTGGTTTGCTACAATGTGAATGCGGATCATAAAACGAGAATGCTGAAACAGGCGGAAGAAAGGAATAGATTTTATCCAAAGACATTCCATGAAAATAGAGAAAAAGCAGTGTGAGGCTTGCAGTATCCCGTTTATGAGAGAGAGGTTGCAGAGGGAAAAACAGATTATCATATACAAAGAAGCGGATACGCAGTTGAGCCCTATTCAGACTAAAAAGTGAGGACTGTGCAGCTCCTACCCAAATATGACAAATGTACAATATGTTCGGCCTGTTCTGGCCCTTAAAGATAGACGATAACACGAGATTATCAGGTAAAAGGATGGGGATACGCTGTTGGTCTTTAGTAAGACTGGAAAGTGAAGACCGTGTAGCTGCTACCCAAATATGACAAATGTACAATATGTTCGGCCTGTTCTGGAGCCGTTACCCAAATATGACAATGTACGATATGTTCAGCCTGTGCTGGCCTTTAAAGGTAGACGATAACACGACATTATCATGTACAAGGATGCGAATTCGCTGTAGGGCTCTATTAAGGCTAAAAATGGAGGATCGTGCAGCTGCTACCTAAATATGACAATGAACGATATGTTCGGCCTCTTCTGACCCTTAATTTTAGACGATAAAACAAAATTATCATGTACAAGCATGCGGATTCGCTGTTGGGCTCTGTTAGGGCTAAAATAGGAAGAGCGTGCAGCTGCTACACAAATATGACAAATGTACAACATGTTTGGCCTGTTCTGATCCCCAAAGATAGACGATGACTCGAGATTACCACTTATAAAAGCGCGGCTAGCCTGTGGACTCTATTAAAACTGAGAAATGAGGACCGTGCAGCTGCTACCCAAATATGACAAGTGTACGATATGTTCGGCCTGTTTTAGCCTTAAAGATAGACTATAACACGACATTATCATGTACAAGGATGCGGATTCGCTGTTGTGCTCTTTTTAGACTGAAAAGTGAAGACCGTGCAGCTGCCTACTCAAATATTAGAATGTACGATATGTTCGGCCTGTTCTGGCCCTTAAAAATAAAAGATAACACGAGATTATCATGTACCAGGATGCGGATTCGCTGTTGGGATCCATTAGGACTGAAAATGAAGACCGTGCAGATGCTACCCAAATATGACAATGAACGATCTGTTCGGCGCTTCTGGCCCTTAACGGTAGACGATAACACGACATTATCATGAACAAGGATGCAGATTCACTGTTGGGCTTTATTAAAACTGAAAAGTGAGGACCGTGCAGCTGCTACACAAATATGACAAATGTACTATATGTTCGGCCTCTTCTGGCCGTTAAAGGTAGACCATAACACGAGATTATCATATAGAAGTATACGGATTTGCCGTTGGGCTCTATTAAAACTGAAAGGGTGATGACTGTGCAGCTGCTACCCAAATATGACAATGTACGATATGTTTGGTCTGTTTTTGCCCTTAAAGATAGACGATAACACGAGATTATCATGTACCAGGATTCGGATTCGCCGTTGGGCTCTATTAAGACTAAAAATGGAAGACCGTGCTGCTGCTACCCAAATATGACAATGAACGATATGTTCGGCGTTTCTGACCCTTACTGGTAGACGATAATACGAGTTTATCATGTACAAGGACGCGGATTCGCTGTTGGGCTTTATTAAGTGTGAAAATTGTGGACCAGACTCTATTAAGATTGAAAATGAGGACCGTGATGCTGCTACACAAATATAACAAATGTACGATATGTTCAGCCTGTTCTGGCCCTTAAAGATAGACGATAACACAAGATTATCATGTACAAGGATTCGGATTCGCTGTAGGGCTCTGTTAGGACTAAAAATGGAGGACCGTTCAGCTGCTACAAAACATGACAAATGTACGACATGTTCGGCCTGTTCTGATCCTTAAAGTCTGACGATACCACGAGGCTACCACATACAAGTGCGTTGATGCTCCGTTGAACTGTATTAAAACTGAAAAAGTGCAAACAGTTCAGCGCCTACCCAAATATTACAAATGTACGATATGTTTGGCCTGTTCTGGCTTTTAAACATATACAACAACACGAGGAGGTAGGTCGTTACTGGAGCATTACAGTGAACCGATCATTTTTCCTGCGTCTTTAACAAATGATCGGGAATATTTCCAGGTTGATATTTTTAAGGATAACCACTAGAATTTTTCCGGACCAGTGGTTTTGTTAGGTTCAAACTTTTGTTTAGTCTTGAGTTGGCTTTGTCATCTAACGTTGAATTCGATCGATAAATATTCGAGCCGAGTTCGAATTTCGCTTGAATTCGTTTCGTTCAGTTACGCACAAAAACCCTTGAGAAATGTACTAATCCGTCACTTCTCCATCCAGCTATGGGTTAAATAGCAGTGTAGATTGGATTTTATAGCCTTTGTCCGCAACCTATCTACCACAGTAAGTAATTGTAACCTAATGAGGGGAAGTCTTCTGTCTAGTCAGTTATGTCTCTTTCGAGACATGATCGCCCAAGCGCATATTACATATGGCACTTAACTGACTCTATTTTCTGTCTGATTTGATTCTTATAAAGTTAGAGGATAAAAGCAGGAGTAAGGTAATCGTCGAAGCGGTAAAGGTAACCAAACATTATCCTAAGCTCTTTAGCATTGGATCGTATGTACGAGTTCCTTTTGAAGTCTGGGTCTTGTTTAGATCGCGATTAGTACTTAAGGCTCCTCATCACCAAAAACGAAAATTCAAGATCCGTTTGATATATTTTGTGAATAGTCTCAAAGTTTATAACTGTGCATCATTGAACTTAAAGTGTTTATCTCTGCATCTACCCAGTTATATTATTATAAGATTATTACATTATTCAGTCAGTCTGGGCGATCGTGTCTCGAAAGAGACATGACTGACTGGGTAGAAGATTATCCCGCAGTAGGTTGCCATTGCTTCCTGCAGTAGACTGGTTGCCAGCCATGACTATAGAGCCCAATCTATCCTGCCATTTAGCTCATAGTTGGAGTGAGAAGAAATGGATTATATCATTATATTAATAATAGATCATTCTATTTGTCTATATTTCTGAGATGAGGTAGTATTTACATTATTTACATTATTCGGACTTTGTTGCCATTTGTAAGATGTTTCGGCCATTGTACGCTCCGGCCTTCTTCAGTTAGTAAGAATTTCGAACCGAACCCTTTATTACAATCACTGGGGTATGTGGACGTCATTCCTTGCGTGGTAGTGCCTCTTCTGGTAGTCATGAGGCACTACTACCTCATCTCAGAAATATAGATAAATAGAATGATCTATTATTAAACGTTGTACAAATGGCAACAAAGATGAGGACAATAGTCCGAATAATGTAAATACTACCTCATCTCAGAAATATAGACAAATAGAATGATCTATTATTAAACGTCGTACAAATGGCAACAAAGATGAGGACAATAGTCCGAATAATGTAAATACTACCTCATCTCAGAAATATAGACAAATAGAATGATCTATTATTAAACGTCGTACAAATGTCAACAAAGATGAGGACAATAGTCCGAATAATGTAAATACTACCTCATCTCAGAAATATAGACAAATAGAATGATCTATTATTAAACGTCGTACAAATGTCAACAAAGATGAGGACAATAGTCCGAATAATGTAAATACTACCTCATCTCAGAAATATAGACAAACAGAATGATCTATTATTAAACGTCGTACAAATGTCAACAAAGATGAGGACAATAGTCCGAATAATGTAAATACTACCTCATCTCAGAAATATAGAAAAATAGAATGATCTATTATTAAACGTCGTACAAATGGCAACAAAGATGAGGACAATAGTCAGAATAATGTAATGCTATCTCATCTCAGATATATAAACAAATAGAATGATATATTATTAAACGTCGTACAAATGGCAACAAAGATGAGGACAATAGTCCGAATAATGTAAATACTACCTCATCTCAGAAATATAGACAAATAGAATGATCTATTATTAAACGTCGTACAAATGTCAACAAAGATGAGGACAATAGTCCGAATAATGTAAATACTACCTCATCTCAGAAATATAGACAAATAGAATGATCTATTATTAAACGTCGTACAAATGTCAACAAAGATGAGGACAATAGTCCGAATAATGTAAATACTACCTCATCTCAGAAATATAGACAAATAGAATGATCTATTATTAAACGTCGTTCAAATGGCAACAAAGATGAGGACAATAGTCCGAATAATGTAAATACTACCTCATCTCAGAAATATAGACAAATAGAATGATCTATTATTAAACGTCGTACAAATGGCAACAAAGATGAGGACAATAGTCAGAATAATGTAATGCTATCTCATCTCAGATATATAAACAAATAGAATGATATATTATTAAACGTCGTACAAATGGCAACAAAGATGAGGACAATAGTCCGAATAATGTAAATACTACCTCATCTCAGAAATATAGACAAATAGAATGACCTATTATTAAACGTCGTACAAATGGCAACAAAGATGAGGACAATAGTCCGAATAATGTAAATACTACCTCATCTCAGAAATATAGACAAATAGAATGATCTATTATTAAACGTCGTACAAATGTCAACAAAGGTGAGGACAATAGTCCGAATAATGTAAATACTACCTCATCTCAGAAATATAGACAAATAGAATGATCTATTATTAAACGTCGTACAAATGGCAACAAAGATGAGGACAATAGTCCGAATAATGTAAATACTACCTTATCTCAGAAATATAGACAAATAGAATGATCTATTATTAAACGTCGTTCAAATGGCAACAAAGATGAGGACAATAGTCCGAATAATGTAAATACTACCTCATCTCAGAAATATAGACAAATAGAATGATCTATTATTAAACGTCGTACAAATGGCAACAAAGATGAGGACAATAGTCCGAATAATGTAAATACTACCTCATCTCAGAAAAATAGACAAATAGAATGATCTATTATTAAACGTCGTTCAAATGGCAACAAAGATGAGGACAATAGTCCGAATAATGTAAATACTACCTCATCTCAGAAATATAGTCAAATAGAATGATCTATTATTAAACGTCGTACAAATGGCAACAAAGATGAGGACAATAGTCAGAATAATGTAATGCTATCTCATCTCAGATATATAAACAAATAGAATGATATATTATTAAACGTCGTACAAATGGCAACAAAGATGAGGACAATAGTCCGAATAATGTAAATACTACCTCATCTCAGAAATATAGACAAATAGAATGATCTATTATTAAACGTCGTACAAATGTCAACAAAGATGAGGACAATAGTCCGAATAATGTAAATACTACCTCATCTCAGAAATATAGACAAACAGAATGATCTATTATTAAACGTCGTACAAATGTCAACAAAGATGAGGACAATAGTCCGAATAATGTAAATACTACCTCATCTCAGAAATATAGACAAATAGAATGATCTATTATTAAACGTCGTACAAATGTCAACAAAGATGAGGACAATAGTCCGAATAATGTAATTACTACCTCATCTCAGAAATATAGACAAATAGAATGATCTATTATTAAACGTTGGACAAATGGCAACAAAGATGAGGACAATATTTCGAATAATGTAATGCGATCTCATCTCAGAAATATAGACAAATAGAATGATCTATTATTAAACGTCGTACAAATGTCAACAAAGATGAGGACAATAGTCCGAATAATGTAAATACTACCTCATCTCAGAAATATAGACAAATAGAACGATCTATTATGAAACGTCGTACAAATGGCAACAAAGATGAGGACAATAGTCCGAATAATGTAAATACTACCTCATCTCAGAAATATAGACAAATAGAATGATCTATTATTAAACGTCGTACAAATGGCAATAAAGATGAGGACAATAGTCCGAATAATGTAAATACTACCTCATCTCAGAAATATAGACAAATAGAATGATCTATTTTTAAACGTTGTACAAATGGCAACAAAGATGAGGACAATAGTCCGAATAATGTAATGCTACCTCATCTCAGAAATATAGATAAATTGAATGATCTATTATTAAACCTTGTACAAATGGCAACAAAGATGAGGACAATAGTCCGAATAATGTAAATACTACCTCATCTCAGAAATATAGACAAATAGAATGATCTATTATTAAACGTCGTACAAATGTCAACAAAGATGAGGACAATAGTTCGAATAATGTAAATACTACCTCATCTCAGAAATATAGACAAATAGAATGACCTATTATTAAACGTCGTACAAATGGCAACAAAGATGAGGACAATAGTCCGAATAATGTAAATACTACCTCATCTCAGAAATATAGACAAATAGAATGATCTATTATTAAACGTCGTACAAATGGCAACAAAGATGAGGACAATAGTCCGAATAAGGTAAATACTACCTCATCTCAGAAATATAGACCAATGTAATGACCTATTATTAAACGTCGTACAAATGGCAACAAAGATGAGGACAATAGTCCGAATAATGTAAATACTACCTCATCTCAGAAATATAGACAAATAGAATGATCTATTATTAAACGTCGTACAAATGGCAACAAAGATGAGGACAATAGTCCGAATAATGTAAATACTACCTCATCTCAGAAATATAGACAAACAGAATGATCTATTATTAAACGTCGTTCAAATGGCAACAAAGATGAGGACAATAGTCCGAATAATGTAAATACTACCTCATCTCAGAAATATAGACAAATAGAATGATCTATTATTAAACGTCGTACAAATGGCAACAAAGATGAGGACAATAGTCAGAATAATGTAATGCTATCTCATCTCAGATATATAAACAAATAGAATGATATATTATTAAACGTCGTACAAATGGCAACAAAGATGAGGACAATAGTCCGAATAATGTAAATACTACCTCATCTCAGAAATATAGACAAATAGAATGACCTATTATTAAACGTCGTACAAATGGCAACAAAGATGAGGACAATAGTCCGAATAATGTAAATACTACCTCATCTCAGAAATATAGACAAATAGAATGATCTATTATTAAACGTCGTACAAATGGCAACAAAGATGAGGACAATAGTCCGAATAATGTAAATACTACCTCATCTCAGAAATATAGACAAATAGAATGATCTATTATTAAACGTCGTTCAAATGGCAACAAAGATGAGGACAATAGTCCGAATAATGTAAATACTACCTCATCTCAGAAATATAGTCAAATAGAATGATCTATTATTAAACGTCGTACAAATGGCAACAAAGATGAGGACAATAGTCAGAATAATGTAATGCTATCTCATCTCAGATATATAAACAAATAGAATGATATATTATTAAACGTCGTACAAATGGCAACAAAGATGAGGACAATAGTCCGAATAATGTAAATACTACCTCATCTCAGAAATATAGACAAATAGAATGATCTATTATTAAACGTCGTACAAATGTCAACAAAGATGAGGACAATAGTCCGAATAATGTAAATACTACCTCATCTCAGAAATATAGACAAATAGAACGATCTATTATGAAACGTCGTACAAATGGCAACAAAGATGAGGACAATAGTCCGAATAATGTAAATACTACCTCATCTCAGAAATATAGACAAATAGAATGATCTATTATTAAACGTCGTACAAATGTCAACAAAGATGAGGACAATAGTCCGAATAATGTAATTACTACCTCATCTCAGAAATATAGACAAATACAATGATCTATTATTAAACGTTGGACAAATGGCAACAAAGATGAGGACAATATTTCGAATAATGTAATGCGATCTCATCTCAGAAATATAGACAAATAGAATGATCTATTATTAAACGTCGTACAAATGTCAACAAAGATGAGGACAATAGTCCGAATAATGTAAATACTACCTCATCTCAGAAATATAGACAAATAGAACGATCTATTATGAAACGTCGTACAAATGGCAACAAAGATGAGGACAATAGTCCGAATAATGTAAATACTACCTCATCTCAGAAATATAGACAAATAGAATGATCTATTATTAAACGTCGTACAAATGGCAACAAAGATGAGGACAATAGTCCGAATAATGTAAATACTACCTCATCTCAGAAATATAGACAAATAGAATGATCTATTTTTAAACGTTGTACAAATGGCAACAAAGATGAGGACAATAGTCCGAATAATGTAATGCTACCTCATCTCAGAAATATAGACAAATTGAATGATCTATTATTAAACCTTGTACAAATGGCAACAAAGATGAGGACAATAGTCCGAATAATGTAAATACTACCTCATCTCAGAAATATAGACAAATAGAATGATCTATTATTAAACGTCGTACAAATGGCAACAAAGATAAGGACAATAGTCCGAATAAGGTAAATACTACCTCATCTCAGAAATATAGACCAATGTAATGACCTATTATTAAACGTCGTACAAATGGCAACAAAGATGAGGACAATAGTCCGAATAATGTAAATACTACCTCATCTCAGAAATATAGACAAATAGAATGATCTATTATTAAACGTCGTACAAATGGCAACAAAGATGAGGACAATAGTCCGAATAATGTAAATACTACCTCATCTCAGAAATATAGACAAATAGAATGATCTATTATTAAACGTCGTACAAATGGCAATAAAGATGAGGACAATAGTCCGAATAATGTGAATACTGTAAATACTACGTCATCTCAGAAATATTGACAAATAGAATGATCTATTATTAAACGTCGTACAAATGTCAACAAAGATGAGGACAATAGTCCGAATAATGTAAATACTACCTCATCTCAGAAATATAGACAAATAGAATGATCTATTATGAAACGTCGTACAAATGCAACAAAGGTGAGGACAATAGTCCGAATAATGTAAATACTACCTCATCTCAGAAATATAGACCAATGTAATGACCTATTATTAAACGTCGTACAAATGGCAACAAAGATGAGGACAATAGTCCGAATAATGTAAATACTACCTCATCTCAGAAATATAGACAAATAGAATGATCTATTATTAAACGTCGTACAAATGGCAACAAAGATGAGGACAATAGTCCGAATAATGTAAATACTACCTCATCTCAGAAATATAGACAAATAGAATGATCTATTATTAAACGTCGTACAAATGGCAATAAAGATGAGGACAATAGTCCGAATAATGTAAATACTACCTCATATCAGAAATATAGACAAATAGAATGATCTATTAATAAACGTCGTACAAATGTCAACAAAGATGAGGACAATAGTCCGAATAATGTAAATACTACCTCATCTCAGAAATATAGACAAATAGTATGATCTATTATTAAACGTTGTACAAATGGCAACAAAGATGAGGACAATAGTCCGAATAATGTAATGCTACCTCATCTCAGAAATATAGACAAATTGAATGATATATTATTAAACGTCGTACAAATGGCAACAAAGATGAGGACAATAGTCCGAATAAGGTAAATACTACCTCATCTCAGAAATATAGACAAATAGAATGATCTATTATTAAACGTCGTACAAATGTCAACAAAGATGAGGACAATAATCCGAATAATGTAAATACTACCTCATCTCAGAAATATAGACAAATAGAATGATCTATTATTAAACGCCGTACAAATGTCAACAAAAATGAGGACAATAGTCCGAATAATGTGAATACTGTAAATACTACGTCATCTCAGAAATATTGACAAATAGAATGATCTATTATTAAACGTCGTACAAATGTGAACAAAGATGAGGACAATAGTCCGAATAATGTAAATACTACCTCATCTCAGAAATATAGACAAATAGAATGATGTATTATGAAACGTCGTACAAATGCAACAAAGATGAGGACAATAGTCCGAATAATGTAAATACTACCTCATCTCAGAAATATAGACAAATAGAATGATCTATTATTAAACGTCGTACAAATGTCAACAAAGATGAGGACAATAGTCCGAATAATGTAAATACTACCTCATCTCAGAAATATAGACAAATAGAATGATCTATTATGAAACGTCGTACAAATGCAACAAAGATGAGGACAATAGTCCGAATAATGTAAATACTACCTCATCTCAGAAATATAGACCAATGTAATGACCTATTATTAAACGTCGTACAAATGGCAACAAAGATGAGGACAATAGTCCGAATAATGTAAATACTACCTCATCTCAGAAATATAGACAAATAGAATGATCTATTATTAAACGTCGTACAAATGGCAACAAAGATGAGGACAATAGTCCGAATAATGTAAATACTACCTCATCTCAGAAATATAGACAAATAGAATGATCTATTATTAAACGTCGTACAAATGGCAATAAAGATGAGGACAATAGTCCGAATAATGTAAATACTACCTCATATCAGAAATATAGACAAATAGAATGATCTATTAATAAACGTCGTACAAATGTCAACAAAGATGAGGACAATAGTCCGAATAATGTAAATACTACCTCATCTCAGAAATATAGACAAATAGTATGATCTATTATTAAACGTTGTACAAATGGCAACAAAGATGAGGACAATAGTCCGAATAATGTAATGCTACCTCATCTCAGAAATATAGACAAATTGAATGATATATTATTAAACGTCGTACAAATGGCAACAAAGATGAGGACAATAGTCCGAATAAGGTAAATACTACCTCATCTCAGAAATATAGACAAATAGAATGATCTATTATTAAACGTCGTACAAATGTCAACAAAGATGAGGACAATAATCCGAATAATGTAAATACTACCTCATCTCAGAAATATAGACAAATAGAATGATCTATTATTAAACGCCGTACAAATGTCAACAAAAATGAGGGCAATAGTCCGAATAATGTGAATACTGTAAATACTACGTCATCTCAGAAATATTGACAAATAGAATGATCTATTATTAAACGTCGTACAAATGTGAACAAAGATGAGGACAATAGTCCGAATAATGTAAATACTACCTCATCTCAGAAATATAGACAAATAGAATGATGTATTATGAAACGTCGTACAAATGCAACAAAGATGAGGACAATAGTCCGAATAATGTAAATACTACCTCATCTCAGAAATATAGACAAATAGAATGATCTATTATTAAACGTTGTACAAATGGCAACAAAGATGAGGACAATAGTCCGAATAATGTAATGCTACCTCATCTCAGAAATATAGACAAATTGAATGATCTATTATTAAACGTCGTACAAATGGCAACAAAGATGAAAACAATAGTCCGAATAATGTAAATACTACCTCATCTCAGAAATATAGACAAATAGAATGATCTATTATTAAACGTCGTACAAATGTCAACAAAGATGCGGACAATAGTCTGAATAATGTAAATACTACCTCATTCCAGAAATATAGACAAATAGAATGATCTATTATTAAACGTCGTACAAATGGCAACAAAGATGAGGTCAATAGTCCAAATAATGTAAATACTACCTCATCTCAGAAATATAGACAAATAGAATGATCTATTATTAAACGTTGTACAAATGGCAAGAAAAGATAAGGACAATAGTCCGAATAATGTAATGCTACCTCATCTCAGAAATATAGACAAATAGAATGATCTATTATTAAACGTCGTACAAATGGCAACAAGGATGAGGTCAATACTCCGAATAATGTAAATACTACCACATCTCAGAAATATAGACAAATAGAATGATCTATTATTAAACGTCGTACAAATGGCAACAAAGATGAGGACAATAGTCCGAATAATATAAATACTACCTCATCTCAGAAATATAGACAAATAGAATGATCTATTATTAAACGTCGTACAAATGGCAACAAGGATGAGGTCAATACTCCGAATAATGTAAATACTACCTCATCTCAGAAATATAGACAAATAGAATGATCTATTATTAAACGTCGTACAAATGGCAACAAAGATGAGGACAATACTCCGAATAATGTAAATACTACCTCATCTTAGAAATATAGACAAATAGAATGATCCATTATTAAACGTCGTACAAATGTCAACAAAGATGAGGACAATACTCCGAATAATGTAAATACTACCTCATCTCAGAAATATAGACAAATAGAATGATCTATTATGAAACGTCGTACAAATGGCAACAAAGATGAGGTCAATAGTCCGAATAATGTAAATACTACCTCATCTCAGAAATATAGACAAATAGAATGATCTATTATTAAACGTCGTACAAATTGCAACGAGGATGAGGTCAATATTCCGAATAATGTAAATACTACCTCATCTCAGAAATATAGACAAATAGAATGATCTATTATTAAACATCGTACAAATGGCAACAAAGATGAGGACAATAGTCCGAATAATGTAAATACTACCTCATCTCAGAAATATAGACAAATAGAATGATCTATTATTAAACGTCGTACAAATGGCAACAATCATGAGGTCAATAGTCCGAATAATGTAAATACTACCTCATCTGAGAAATATAGTCAAATAGAATGATCTATTATTAAATGTCGTACAAATGGCAACAAAGATGTGGACAATAGTCCGAATAATGTAAATACTGTAAATACTACGTCATCTCAGAAATATAGACCAATAGAATGATCTATTATTAAACGTCGTACAAATGTCAACAAAGATGAGGACAATAGTCCGAATAATGTAAATACTTCCTCATCTCAGAAATATAGACAAATAGAATGATCTATTATGAAACGTCGTACAAATGGCAACAAAGATGAGGACAATAGTCCGAATAATGTAAATACTACCTCATCTCAGAAATATAGACAAATAGAATGATCTATTATTAAACGTCGTACAAATGGCAACAAAGATGAGGATAATAGTCCGAGTAATGTAAATACTGTAAATACTACCTCATCTCAGAAATATAGACAAATAGAATGATTTATTATTAAACGTCGTACAAATGGGAACAAAGATGAGGTCAATAGTCCGAATAATGTAAATACTACCTCAACTCAGAAATATAGACAAATAGAATGATCTATTATTAAACGTTGTACAAATGGCAACAAAGATGAGGACAATAGTCCGAATAATGTAATGCTACCTCATCTCAGAAATATAGACAAATAGAATGATCTGCTATTAAACGTTGTACAAATGGCAACAAAGATGAGGACAATAGTCCGAATAATGTAAATACTACCTCACCTCAGAAATATTCTTAACTATGTTTTTACGGTGATTTTGAAGCTTAAGTTCTAGAAGATTTTATGGTGGTTTTCTAAGCATTGCTTAGTTGTGGTACAAGGCCAAAAGTAAGGGACACCCAGTGAGGATTCAACTCACTACTCAATTGTAATGATTCTATCGAGACCAGCTTGCTAACTATTACACCACCTCGAGGTGCCCAAGAACATTTTTTATAATGCGTATTTTTGAAATGTCATAATTTTAACGCTCATTTTTTTGCTAATCTTGGATTTTATTTTCATTACAGAACAACTTCCATTTTTTTCTTGGATCAACTTTTTGGGCATGACGTCGTGGCCATTATACTTTGCTTGTTGTTTATTTCATGTGTTCGTTGATGTCAGCAGAGCGCAAGGTAAATAAATAATTAAACTGTATTGTTCTTCCCATTGCATAGTAGTATTTGTCTTTTTGGTCTCATATCTTTTTCTTTTTTCTTTTCTCGTTCTTTGTCATTTATCATAAAGTTAAAGATTACCGATGGTATGTCTTGATTCTGGATCCAACACCTTAAAAAACTGTCAGAAATACATTGCAATGTTTATTGTTACAAGATTTACGAGCAAGTATGATTGGCTATTCCTTACTTTCAAGAATAAAACTAGGGTCATAGTTTAAATGAATTTAACCTTGATTCCCGGAATATCAACTAATTTTAGATTTAAATTAATTTGGGATCATTAAAAAAGAAAATGTTATATTTTATGAAAACCTCAAGAACGGCAGTTTTCCCCATATTCTTTTATGAGTATAAATTGAATTTTCCAAAGTGTGAGATGAAACTATGACATTTTCCAATCTTCGCAGTAGAAAATTCGGCACCTGGACATTTTTTGCTTTAGAAACAAAAAAAGACCTACGAAAGCATATTACTGTAGGTTACTTTTGTCACAATGTTTACTTTATTTATTAACACAGTAAGATTTGTTTCGGTCAGTTAAGTGCCATGCGTGATACACGCTTGGGCGATCATGTCTCCAAAAGAGACATGACTGGACAGAATATTATCCCGCAGTAGGTTGCCATTGATTTAATAGACTGGCTTCCAGCCAAGGCTATAGAACCAAATCTGTCCTGTTATTTAGCCCATAACTGGAAGGAAGAGACGGATTAATACCTTTATTAAAATCGAAAAGAATATAAGAAATTACATTTAGGGTCGGCTTGGATGTTACCGGAAAGATATCAGCGTTGACAGCCTATTACCTTCGAGGTTCCATTTAGAAATGGAAGGAAGAAGTACAGTTTATGAGGCTATTTGTGCGTAAGTGAATGCAAAGAAATCAACTGGAATTCGAACTCGGCAACCCGGATATGCGTTGTGGTGCAGTGGATATCGACTCGGAACGAGAGATCGGGGTTCCGGGTTCGAATTCCAGTTGAATTCTTTGCATTCACTTACGCACAAATACCCTTGGGAAAAGTATTAATCGTCTCTTCCCTCCAGTTATGGGCTAAATAATAGGACAGATTGGGTTCTATAGCCTTGGCTGGCAACCAGTCTACCGCAGAAAGCAGTGGCAGCCTACTGCGGGATAATCTTCTGTACAATAAGTCATGTCTCTTTCAAGACATGATCGCCCAAAGCGTGTATCACGTATGGCTCTTAACTGACAAGATTTGTTTACTTATTAGCCTGATCTTTAGGACCTTCTTCAAAATTCTCCCAATTATTTGACAAATATTGGCGTACCTGATCAATGACACGCAGTTCGTAGACAAGCTCGAATTTAACCCACTTCATCAAGAAGGGTAGATTATTGACCGATTTTCCCGAGTTTTGGAACAATGATCAAAGGAATGTATTTCTCTTTGTGATTACTGGTAAACAGAACCATGTCCACGGAGAATAACATCTTGAAAACACTGTCTGAGTAATCTGCAGATACTGAATGGTACACGTTTCCCTAAGAGTGATATTTTATTTCTAAATAAAGACTTTCTGGTAATTTTTAAGAACGACGTTGGAATTCAAAGATTATATTCTTTTGTTTGGTTTGTTTGGTTTTTCGGAATATCAACCTCAATGGATTATTTAATGCCGACAAGATTTTTTACAGTAGATTCGTATGAATAGAATATATATTCTTTGTAAGAAATTTGTTTGTAGATCAGGTTTCATTGACCTATTTTTGTAAAGAGGGTTTTGTCAAGAATCAGATGTATTTTTTTACTCATTTCACCCCAAGCAAGGCTTTCCACTGCCACTATTGCTCTTGGGGCTACATAGGGGAAGGTAAGTAGAAAGAGTGGTTAGATATAGGAAATGTCAGAGGAGGGTGATAGATAGTTGGGTGGATGGGAAGAGTATTTGAAGGCATGGAAGCGAGTTAGTGTGTTAGGATGTGTCTATTGACCTTACATTTAAACTCCTGGAGATTGTAGCCGTCGGGGAAGCAGTCATGTGGAAGGAAATTCCACAGTCGGGAAGTGCGAGAAAAGAAACTGTTGGAGTAGAAGTTGCGGTTGCATTTTATCGGTTTCACTGTAAAAGGGTGGGATCTAGTTGCTAATCTAGTATCTCGTGCAAATTCGAACCTAGGAGGCATCAGTGATCTAAGTTCATCGGAGCAGAAGCCATGAAAGTATTTATAGAAGAGACACAGAGAAGCCACGTCGCGCCGGTGAGAGAGAGACTGCAGGCGGTCTGCCAAGTCAGTATCGATCACATTACAGACCCTCCGCTGTACCTTGTCGAGAAGCCCAAGGAGAATAGCAGGGGCACCCGACCAGATATGGCAACAGTATTCAATGCACGGGCGGATGGTAGATTTATAAATGTGCTGGATAGATTCAGACGGAAAAAACCTCCGGGGCCCTACACAGAGAACCGACTTTCATAGCAGCGGATTTAGCAATGGATTCGATATAGTCATTCCACTTGAGGTCCGCTGAAAGTGTGAGACCAAGGAGGCGTAGTGTTTTATTCTCTGGGAGGCAAGCCTGGTCCATGCTAATGGGAGGTAGGTGCGATTGTCTATGATGGTTTTAGAAGCATTAAAATTACTGGTATATATATTTTTTCTTCAAAAATGTATTGCTGTTAATACTTTTTTCTTAAAAATGTATTGTTGGTAATGTTTTTTCTTCAAAAATATATTGCTGGTAATATTATTTTCTCCCAAAAAAGTATTGCTAAAATTTTCACTATAAAAATCCATTTTTATACTTTCATAGTCTTTTGACCCGAGGTTGGGAGCCCAACAGGTATTACCTCCCCGGGTCAGAATGGTGCTGGGAACAACAGCAATTAAGAATGGTTCAATGCTCCTCAAAATTTCCCAATTAGAAGCCTTGCTGCTGGATGCAGTTTATCGTCAAACCCAGGACACGAACTGCTGCCAGATGTAGTTTATTGCCATACCAAGGACTGCTCATTGGGGGCAGGGGGTACCCCTCTCTAGAGGTGCAGTCGGTGTATTCTGAAGCCCCAACCGACCGGTGTATTTTGAAGCCCCAACCGACAGAACAAGTATTAATTTGTAAGCTTCTGTTTATCTCTCGAAGATTAGCGCCCAGTTTGGTCAGTCAAAACTCAATTCTTTTATGAGACTGGATGACCGTGTCAAGACGCAGTCCCTGGCGATAATATAAGGAGGTAGTGCGCTGTCCCGAGAGCATAGCCACCCCGACCCACCTAGCGTTATCGACAAAATCGAAAGGAATATAAGAAATTACATCGAGGGTCGGCTTGGATGTTACCGGAAAGATATCAGCGTTGACAGCCTATTACCTTCGAGGTTCCATTTAGGGTTTTCAGCCAGGATTTACTTCCATAGACCTTTCCCTGTTTGGATATGGTTGCAGACAGTAGAATCAGTGTTTTCTTCCCCTAAGATTGTATTCTAAATGTATAAAATGAGGCTGTTTGGAAAGTAATGTCCACACAATACGAGGCCCAAGAGCCATTTAAAGTAGAAGCTTACTGAATGAGGTCGTTGTAAGAAATGGAAGCAAGAAATACAGTTTATGAGGTTATGCCGGGAAGATAACGCTTAACCCTAGACTTGAAGAGGTGAAGATTGTATTACGAGGGTCATTCAATAAATTAGATAAATTTTTCGGTGTAAGAACTTCTAATACAGATAGAAGCTTACTTTTTTTTTATTTTTCAACGTAGTCTCCCAGCAGTGTTACACACTTTTCTCATCTGTGCACAAGCTTCCGCATTCCTTCAGCGTAAAAATCTTTGGACTGATGTCTCAGCCAATCGCTAACAGCACTTTCAAACTTCGTGCCTCTTGTGAACACTTTCAAGGGACCAAACAGGAGAAAGTCTGAAGGAGCAAGGTCTGTAAGGGGGATGAGGGATCAGTTCCCAGCCCAGCTCGTTGATGGTCTGTACCGTTTGGGCTGCTGTGTGAGGCCTTGCGTTGTCTTGATGCAAGACGACTTCATGTGACTGATGACCCTTGCGTTTATTCAACAGATAGGCTCAAAGTCCTTGTAATGTCATCCACTGTCACCCTTCTGTCAGACTGAATGAGGTCATTGACTGATTCGATCACCACAGGAGACGTCACTTCTGTAGGCCTCCCAGGCCTGTCTTCCTCCTCAACACTGCTCCGTCCTTCTTTAAACAATTTAGCCCACTTGTAGACATTGTTTTGGCTGAAATATATGGCACCATACACAGTTGACATTCTCCTATGAATTTCCACTGGTTTGCACCCTTCAGCAACCAAAAACTTGATAACTGACCTCTGTTCAATCCTGGAGCATGCTTCTTGGTCGGCTATCTTTGTTAATCTCTAAAACTCTCAGTTTTTTCAATCTACAAAAAACTTAAATCCCTTTAAAAAAGAAGTAAAGGAAAAATAATAAAATAGTAAGCTTCTATCTGTATTAGAAGTTGTTTTACCGAAAAATTCAACTTATTTATTGAATGACCCTCGTAGAAATCCTTATACCGAAAAATTCACCTTATTTATTGAATGAGCCTCGTAGAATTCCTTAGAGCGAAAAATTCACCTTATTTATTGAATGACCCTCTTAAAAGTCCTTATACCTGAAATTTCACATTATTTATTGAATGACTCTCGTAGAAGTCCCTATACCAAAAAATTCACCTTATTTATTGAATGACCCTCGTAGAAGTCCTTATAACGAAAAATTCACCTTATTTATTGAATGACCCTCGTAGAATTCTTCATACCGAAAAATCCACCTTATTTATTGACTGACCCTCGTATTCAAGGAAGCATTCTTTCTAGAGTCTGTTTCAAGTAGCGATTCCTCCAAAGAAGCTGTCTGAATGAAAAGGGAATGCGTACGATTTGTTCAAGAGTACGTGGTATGAAGGCTCTTACCCGTCAAGGTAAGGGCTTTTGGAACTAAAGCTCGTTAAAACATTTGCCATGAAAATAGCAATAGAGTAGCGAATAGCCTCTCCTACAAACTTTTCGTCTGTAGAAGAAGCCTTGTAAGGTGAAAAATAATTCATCAGTTACAAAGCCACGTAGAAAACTTTTAAACTCTATCAAATATAAACTGGGCAGTTCCAGTCCCAAAACAAATTAAGTTAAATTTATTCAATATTTGCACTTTTTACATTGTTCGTCCACCGGGGTAGATTGTTCTAGTTCCACATGCCATGCCTCCTCATGACATCTCAATTTCAGTTATCGGTCTTTAGTAACTCCACTCTCCAAGTTTTTGCTCACATCTGCTGTGGCCAGCTATTGAACTCACAACTCTTTGGGTCAAGTCACTGGATTACTCCAACCAACCTTTTATCTACTGAGCCATAATGGGAGAAATAAAGGGTTAGGTTCGAAATTCCAATGTACATTACCTGAAGAAGACCGAAGCGTACAACGGCCGAAACGTTGTGAATTTGACAATAAAGATGAGGACAATGCACCGAACAATGTAAATAGTTACAATACGTCATCTCAGAAATATAGACAAGTTTATTCAAATATATAAAATGTGTGTACAGACCGTAACGCAATGGTAGAGTGTTCGCTTACGGTGCTGGAGATGACTGGTTCAATCCCAAGCCGGGTCATACCAAAGACAAAAAAATAAAAAAAATAAAAAGAAGGTACTTGACGCCTCTCTGCTAAGCACTCAGCAACAAAGACAAGAATCAAGGGTGGGTGGAGAAATTCAGGGATAGGAGTCGTGCCCAACCACACCGCAAGGTATCAGCGAAAGAACAGAGAGCCTTCGAGTCGACCTCGACCTAGCGGTAGACTACCTCACTTATAAAAAATGTAATGACCGTTTTCAACGACTGCAGCTCACGGGAAAGCAAAAACAAAAAAATTCGATTCTACGTTTAAAGCAATCTGGTGTTTTTCGCGAAAAGTATTTAATTCTTTTTGACCATAAATGAAATATTCTTATGGTCAAAACAAACGAAAATCTGTAGGTGTTAAATATGGCGAATAAGGAGAATGTGGAAGAACGTCCCTTACTATTTATCTTTTTATTGATTTGTTTTGCGTAGTCCGTCCTTGTGTTGTCATGGTGGAGCATTACACTTTTTCTGTTCATCAAATCAACGCACCTTCGATATAATATTTTATTTACCCGATCAATTTGCTGGCAACAAATATCAGTGATGGTATTTCCATGTTCTTCTATCTCATCAATGACATAACCTTTCATATTCTACTAGACAACAAAACCAAGTCTTCTGTGGATGGAGTCCTTGGTTTTTGGCGTATTAATTTGGGGATAACCACTGTCTTTTTCGATTTCTTTTGATATGCAAAATTCATTTTTCGTCATGTGTAAAAAATATTTTTAAAAGTGAACAATTTCGTCTATATCTATTAGATACAGAGTAAAAATTCATTTTAAATGATCTAGCTTAAAACTGTGATTCGAGATTTAATTTAAAATTTAAACCAAAGAAGATATTAATTTAACGTTTTTATCTGCATGTTTCGAATTTATAATAAGTAATAGATATTTTTAAAATATCTACGGTATTTACCCACCTTCCCACGTAAGGCGAAATTTGACACAAGGTCTTTTTAACGTGGGTCTTCCCGGCCATATATCCAGCCCAAAATATCTATCTTTCCCCAGTCGTGATTCTACCCTTCGGCGAAACCACGACTGGGTTAGTGCTCTCTGCCTGAAGGCAGAGAGCTGACAGTGTCATAGTAGCAGAGGCAAATATCTACAACATTTTTAACGAAATCATTTTTCCTATGTATGCTCAATATCTTCATTAACATCAAGGGAAGATGTTCAATTTAAGCTTAGTTATAAAATATACTTGATGTTTGACAGTACATTTTTCTCACTCTGTATATTTCTCTTATAATTCAGGATGTTCTTTGCTGCCAGTAGACGGTGGTCTAGCCTACCGGCAGTACGTCCACGGCTCTGGTATAATAGTTCGCAACTGTCCCCCGGGAACGGCCTTTTCAATAGACTCTTGCTCTTGTTCTTTATTCATTAACGAGGGTAAGTATATCATGATGTATAGCGTTAACAGTTTTTTTTCTTTTGTGTGTTTGTTTGCCCGCTTAAAAACTACGGCATCAATTAAATATATTTTATCAGATACAGTTACCAGCATGTGACTTATATCTTGCCTGACTTAGAAATTCTAGCTCAATGGAAATAACTAACTTACATACACAGCGATATAGTTTTTATCTACAAAATGTGTCTTATATCTTCACCAAATTAGAAATTCTAGCTCAATGGAAATAACTAACTTACATACACAGCGATATAGTTTTTATCTACAAAATGTGTCTTATATCTTCACCAAATTAGAAATTCTAGCTCAATGGAAATAACTAACTTACATACACAGCGATATAGTTTTTATCTACAAAATGTGTCTTATATCTTCACCAAATTAGAAATTCTAACTCACTGGTGATAACTAACTTACATATTCAGTTTTAAAAATAAAATTTTAAAACGAACTTCATTTTCTTATTCATTTTCCGTTTATCATATTTTTTAATCATTTCACCCCAAGCAAGGCATTCTACTGCCACTATTGCGCAGGGGGCTACATAGGGGAAAGTGATGAGAAAGAGTGGTTAGTCATAGGAAATATCGGAAGGAGGGTGGTAGACGGATGAGGATACCGAGGATGGGGGTTGGGTAGATGGGAAGAGTGTTTGAGGGAATGGATGCGAGTTAGTGTGATAGATGTCTATTGACCTTACATTTAAATTCCTGGAGATTGTAGCTGTTGGGGAAGCAAGTATATGGAAGGGAATTCCACAGGCGGGAAGTGCGAGAATGTGATCTTTATAAGGAAGCGAGTAACCAGTCTTGCCAGACTTTGAATTATGGCACTTTGTGTCTTCCACATGTTTTAAATGACCTTTCAACCAACTGATGAATATTCCTGAACATTCTTAAATTTAAAAGCATTGATAAACCAGTGGCATCTTTGCTTTTGTATATAAACACGCGCAACAAATTAAATCCTATATTAGTCCGACAAATTCTCTCCGAGGACGAATAGGTTTGCCTTTTGTCTTTTTATCCATTTTGTTTCTTTAGATAAACTCTGTATGAAAATAATATATACTAACGAAACCCGTGGAATTTCTACGGAAGGATAATTATGATTTCCTGGAAAAATTTTACTTTGTCAAACTACAAATGATAGTAACGTCTTCAAACATAAAGGTATTGGATAATAAAATAACGATAACACAGAGTGTAATTTTATTAAAATATCTATAAAAAATAATGTCCATAGAAGCTACTTTACTGTGAGAGATTTTGAAAAAGAAAGTGTTTTTTTATTACTGAAAAATCATGGCTCCTGTGTCCATTGTAAATATTTTTATCAAGATTTTAAAAAAATAATAATTTCAAAAATAATTTTATTTATTTGTGAATGAATACGGATAGCTTCATTAAAATCCGACAATTATTTGATTTTTGCGAAAATTTCCAAATTAATGTGTTTGTCACCGATCAATCATTACGTTTCCATTGTAAAACAGTCGTAACGTTTCTTTAGCCGCTAACTCAAATCAAAACAAAGCTTTCTGACAAACTTTCCATAATGTTAGAAGGGATTAAAATATTAAAAAAAATAAAGTTTTTTTTAAAGGTTCCTGTGTCCATTGTAAACAAAAAAGACCAACTGAGTAATAGGCAAGGGTGTACAGACCAGAAATTTCGTTATTAGATCGCGGGATACAGCAACAAACCTACCTATTTTTATTATATTGTACAGTACACACACATATACACACACAATTACTCTACAACGACCAGCTTAAGCTGCTACTCATACGATAATGCTACTCCTACTCTCTCACTCTTTACTACCCTTCTGTTTGGCAAAGGTAAGCAAAAAGCTGAGGAGAGTAAAAAGATAGAGGGGAAGGAAAAGCTCATGTAGAGAATGTGGTGTAACGGACGGAAGAACTAGGTAACTAACTAAGAAAGGAACAAGCAGAATTATAATATAGATAAAGTGAATATGTGTATAAAAATTGTTGTATTTAAGCCACGATATAAAAATATTTCTGTGGATTTTACTTGCAATGCGTTTATTTTTTCAGGAGTTATGGATAAGCGTCAGCGGTTCTTCCCAGGGAACAACCCAGGCCTCGCACCTCTTCTACCAAAACTCATGCAGAAGTCCATCAACAGCCAGAAAGGTCAAACAGATGTCACGCTGCCTCGCGATCAGTCAGCCCTTAATTGGCGATATAACGCAGCCAAGGAAAGCCAGGCACTGAAATCAAAGAATATGGCCCCAGTGTCAACATTTAGACCTGCAAAATATGACCCACCAAAGATGCAGGCTAGCAATAACGACCGTTTTAGAAACCAGGCATTAATACCATCACAATTCTTATCTGGCCAGGTAAGGAATGACCAACATGGTATGAACCAGTATGCAAACAATCCAATACTTTCAGCTTTGGCATTTGAAAAAGTTCATGAAATGGCATTGGAGGCCGCCATGGGGTTTTAACACTTGATGTCAGAAATATATCTGGATTTGTATGGCTCTGCAACATTGAGCGTTGTTTTAAGTTGTCTACACGGCAAACAATGATAACATGTCTTCTCAAAATGAAATATTCTGGAAAGTATTTTATAAATTTGTATTGCCAATTACGAAAGATAATAAAAATGTTCTGACATAACCATTTGTTTTCTATATTTTTATACGAATTTCAAATCAATCTTCTCGTATTTGTTTTTCATTGGATGCACTAAATATTGTGGCCTTGGACCAAACTAAGGTAAGATGAAATATTTTATGCTTGCTGAGCATAAGGTTTAGTGAAGTGGTCGCATAAAAAGATCGTTAGTGTAATGAGTTCGGTTCTCTCTGGTTAATATATTATTGTCGCCTTGTGTCAGACTCTGTTAAGTTAAAGTATCGATAGTATTTTAATTTTTGACAGACCTTCACTTCAAAGCTAAATTTATGTACACATCTAAAGTTTATCTGGGACTTTATTATAATTATTTATTATTACTATTATTAGTATTGTTATTATTATGTTTGCCTACGCTTGGTATCACATGTGTTTCTCCCTTGTCTCAACCAGAGATTTCAAAAGACAAGTGTAATATAATACCTGGACGGCAGAAATAATTGACAGGTACATCCGGCCGTAGATAATGTCAACAAAGTTCAAGGAAAAAACAAGCGACAACCGGCTGTGGTTGATAGATACATTCGGCCGTAGGTAGTCAACAAAGCGACAACCAGAAAAAGCAAAAATTCATGGGAGTTTTCATACTATAGAAGTCTAGAATTTTTAGGGTGAAGTGACAGAGAATTGCTAAGGACTCCCAACGGCTCCTTCGTAAGTGCGATCTATCTCTAGCCACTCTCCTGCTCCACACATATGCCAGCGACGAAGAATAAAATATAAAATTATATTTATATATTTATACTGGCCGTGGTTTAAAAAGCGCTTCGCACCGCATTCGAACAATGGTACAGAACGCGTCAAGTTAGATTTGGTCGAGATCAAAACAACAAGCAAACAAAATTCGCGCAACATCACGATCTAATATGCGCAAATGAGATATTTGTATGGTCGTCTACAACGCTTTTTTTCTTCTTCCTTCACGAGCGCGTTAATAACAGTAAACGCGTTTAGGAAATTTCATTGTCCATACAAACTGCAAAGAGAAACGATCGTTTTATTTACTTTTTTATGAGAATATACAAGAGGGACAATCAACAAGTTTATCTTCATACCCTGCCTGGTAGCAAACGCTGCTGGTGGCACCAGGGGTGGCGGTCCTGCCATACCCACTGAAACCGTGACATCATCCCTGGTCGGTAGCTGATGAAGACAGGGTATCGCTGTACGTTGTATGTTACAAAAAAAAAATGTAAGTGTTCCTCATTGTTTGTCCAGGTCCAGCGGCAGAATAAAACACAAGCAGTTGTTTGTATCAAAAAATGAAAACAGATGAGGTGACATACAACCAGGAAGAAAAAATTTGGTAGACCAAGAGAAATTGTGTCTGCCTGACATTTTCTTTATGTGTTGTGTTCTTTCAGGACGTAGGCGATCATGGCTCTCCATTTATTCCTATCTCTTGTCGCTCTTAACACTTTTCCTCTTGGTTTCTCTCCTAAACTCCGCTCCGCCATTCATTCACTCAAGCTCATCAAGTATGTCCAACGCTGCATTCGCTTTTTCCCTCTATCCGTCATGTGAGCATTAGATTCCCCGAGCCCTCATTCCTCATTACGTATCTTAGAAACCGCATCTGTTTCTTCCTGATACAAAGTTTCATTTTCGTTTGCATTCTCTCCAAAATACATTCGTTGGCCACATGTTAGGCTAATTGCATCCTCAGTATCCTTCTGTAGAACCATATTTCTGTCACTTCGAGTCTCTACTTCATCTTTGAAGAAAGTGTCCAGCATTCGCTGCCATATTGAAGGGCAGATATCGCATAACAGTACATTAGCGTTTACTCGGCGAGGATTGTGTGTGTTCACTACACGAATGTGTGTATGTGTTCGCTAATTATATATACTTTTATTTTATAACCATATCGCCACAAGCAAGGCATTTTAATGCCACTGTTTTGCAGGGCGCTACATAGGGGGAAAGCTATAAGATAGAGTGACAGCGTATAGGGGGTGTCAGGAAGTGGGTAAGAGAAAGATGAGAATACTGATGAGAGTGGAGTGGACGGAGAAAGGAGCATGAGAGAGAGAGAGAGAGAGAGAGAGAAGATGCAGGTTAGTGAGATAGAAGATGACTATTGAGTTTACATTTAAATTTTTGAAGATTGTAGCTGTCGGGGAAGCAAGTAAATGGAAGGGAATTCCACGAGCGGGAAGTGCGAGAAAAGAAGCTATTAGAGCAGAAATTGCGGTTATATTTTATCGGTTTAAAAGGGTGGGACCTAGTTGCTAATCTTGTGGCTCGAGTATATTCATATGCAGGGGGCACCAGTGAGTTAAGTTCATCGGAGCAGAAGCCGTGAAAGTATTTGTAGAAGAGACACAGGGAAGCCACATTGCGCAGGTGAGAAAGTGACTGCGTCTGAGCTGCCAAGTCGGGATCGATCACATTACAGATTCTCCGTTAGATTTTGTCAAAGACCCCTAGATGGATAGCAGGAGCACCTGACCAGATATGGCAGCAGTATTTAATAATCACGTGAATAAGATCGGTGGTTACTGTGTGACACGGCCATGAGTCACACTACTTGGTTTACTTGTATTGATAATAATCCAGATGTCTACACAATGCAACCATGATCAGAAACCCAAGTGTTTCTTCGTTAATAGCCAAGTTTTTTTCAGCTTTTTTCAGTTAAAAAAAAAGTAAGAAAAAATTGTAAAGCTTACTTCATGTAGGCATCTCAAGGCTATCTATGATTCCACGACGTAGTGTAATAGTTAACAATCTTGTTTTACTAGAATCGTTACAACGGAGTAGTGAGATCATTCCTCACTGGGTGCCCCATAATTTTGGCCTTGTGCCACATCCAAGCTACGCATAGAAAATCGTTTTTCGGCCTTGAGTCACGTCTAAGCGGCACTTAGAAAATCAGCTGGGCACCGCGACTTGCTAGAACCTATTAAAATTGAGTAGTGAGTTCGATCCTCACTGAATACCCCATACTTTCAGCCTTGTTCCACATTTAAGCAGCGCTTAGAAAATCAACTATGATTCCTCTCTGTTATTATTATTATTATTGTGCATTCAAAGTATTTTCCTTTGTCACTTATATATCGAAATGCTAACTATGTATTTAACATTAATTAATGTAATATTTTTTTTATCATTTTTAACATATATCAAAAGTATTTATATTTTATAAACCATTACATAAAGTTTATCAATTTTCATCACTTATTTTAACGGCTTCAAAAAATGGGTTTCATTATTTAACACAAAAATGCTATCTCTTTTTCAATCTCTCTCTTTCCACGAATAATCTTCGGTGTGTTGTAATTAAAACAAGTAAGAAATTTGCTGTAACTTTGAAAATTGTTTTTATTTTCCATTTCCTGACTACTTTCAATCTCCTTCCGAGATCATCTTCAGGGGTGCAAATAGTAATAACAAAATAATAAAACTATATATAAAACTGTGTTGATATGCATTACGGTAATTTTTTTATTTCTGCATTAAATGAAACAGTTGACAGTTATGCTTAGCGTTCATTAGAAAGTAAAAAAAATTATCCACTATAGAAATTTTTGTGTTGTAATGTCATGGTTATGCATGCATTGAAGCATAAAAAAATGTACTTTTTGTAAACATTTCAGAACTATACTATAGTATTCGAAGATTTTATTGAGTGACGGCTTAAGTTTTTAATGTATATTGTTTCGAGAATATGTGGTTTGTATTTGTTTCATTTAAAATTTACAATTTACAACTTCTACCGTTACAAATAGCAGCGATAGAGACAAAAAGATCTACAGAAAAAACAACAGAAACATCGTTGGAAAAAAGATTTTATAATTACAAAGCATCATTCAACATAGAAAAATACAAAAACAACACAACGCTATCAAAATATGTATAGAACCAGAAAAAAACAACATTGCCACCAAAATTAAATAAGAAATTGTAAAAAAGCACCACCACACTGCAGTAATAGAAAAAAATGTAAATTATGCCTGAAAGAGAAACTAGCAATAATCAGTTTTAAAAATCAAAGTAAAATACTAAACAAAAGAAACGAGATAATGAGAAAATGTAGATATTCGAAGAAGTACCTACTTTGCTACACAAACAATACTAAATAACAAACAAAAACAAAGCATCCAAACAATATAAAAAATTAAAAAACTTAAAGAATAAAAATATAAATGCCAATATACAAATACTCTTATAAGTACGTTTTTTTGAATTCACAATAAAATCTGTCAGTATAATTTTTTTAAAATTTTAATTTTAAAAAGACTTTTAGGTTGAATTTAACAAAACTTAAGTGTACTTTTGTTGCTTAAATATGTTTCATATATATATATATTTTCTAAACATATTCTATTAAATATAAGAGACAATGAATGTCTATTATGTTTAATCATGAGCCGTTCTAAACGTCGTAGTTTTGCTTTAATTTCAGTTGAAAATAAAGACAAAAATTCTCCAACATTTGGATAATTATTTATTGGTTTTCTTCTAAGCTTTATATATATATATATATATATATATATATATATATATATATATATATATATATATATATATATATATATATATATATATATATATATATATATTCGGTACTTACAAAAATAATGGACGATTTCAGAAACATAATTTTATTCTTAAAAAATTAACTGTAGAAATGTTGAAATTAGTCAAAATACAAGCCTTGAGAATCTATGCACCTCCACCATCGATAGACCAGATTATTTATTCTTTGTTGATAAAAAGTTATTGGCTGTGATGCAACGAAATCTTTGAAAGCTAAATCAACCTTCGCTTTGGGCCTTAAAATTTTACCATTTAAAAATATGCTTAACTGCTTAAAAATGATAGTCAGTTGGTGAAAGGTGAAGAGAATATGGAGGATATGGTAAACTCTCGTATCCCAAGTCTGAGTTTTTAAAGGTCATTCTTCAATATGTGGTCACGCATTATCGTGGAGCAGAACTGAACCACGTCGATTTACCAATGCAGGTCTCAGTTTTTGCAGGTGTGAATACATTTCAGCAAGTTGATTGCAGTAAAGCTCTGCATTAAGGCTTCCAGAAAGCTGTAGTGGATAACACCAATTGCAGACCACCAGACAGACACCACAATCTTTTGCGGACGCAACTCTGGCTTTGCAAAATGTTTGAGGGACTCATCACAATCAAGCCTGATCGTTTATGGTTATCATAAAGGACCCGCTTTTCATTACAAGTGAATATTCGGTCAAGAAATGGATCATTGGTGTTGCACAGAAAAAGCATCGTGCACACTTCAAAACGCCTAAGTTTTTGATTTTCATTGAGATCATGAGGAACCCTCTTAGCGAGCTTTTTTACCTAGCCAATACTTTTCAAATGGCGTGAGACTGTTGCAGTGTTGACACCAAGCATTTGAGACATTTCTCTGACAATTCGACGTGGGTTTTGCTCAACAACTGCTTGCAAATGCTCTTTGTCAAGACTGCATGACCGTCGTCTACCTTTTTCATCCTCAAGGCTTTCATCACCAGTATGGAATTTCTGGAACCACCTTCGTACTCTCTGATCATTTGTGGACCCATATCCCCATGCACTGTTGATATTGGGAGGCACTGTTCCCTAATTTGAACCCATGCAAGAAAAGTCAACGAAGATAATGTTTTGTCATGTTTGTGACAATATGACTGCGGTTGCCGACTGGATCAAATAACCATTGATTCGTCGGCGTTAGTTTTTTCACTCAAACATGATAAAAGAAAAAAACTAAATGCTTTTCATAAAACGAGGAAGGACTTGTTGAAATATCTATTTTCTCTATTATCCCACTGAATAAAGGCGACTGAATCAAGCAACTATCGATTGAAATCCCCATTACTTCATCGGAGTTGATTCTTTGACTCAAGCATACTAAAGGGAGGAACTGAATGCTTTTTATAAAACGAGGAAGGACTTCTGAAATATTAATTTTTTATAATCTCATTGAATAAATCCGACCACTCCCACGGTGTTCAGTTTATAATTTTAACAGAGTGGTCTCTAATGCAAACCCGGATATTGTCTTGATAATAAGGTGTGAAGAAGTGCTCAGCTGTTAAACCTAAAAACATTTCCGGGTGCATTGATGACCCTGAGAAGAATCTAATTTCTCCCTTCCTCCTTTCTTTGTATCTCTGTTCCTTCTTTCTTTAATGAGCTTGAGTAAGTCGGGCAATTGGCAGAAATATCGACACTTAGATAAAACATGTGAAAAGACAAAGAAGAGATTTAATGACTCCATATAGTAGTAGCCCGGCGTTGCTCGGGTGTAATGAAAACTTATATATATATATATTATCGATTTTCTGCACTATTGTAAGAACTGCAACCTTGAAACTTCTGAATATCGTTTCTTATGTCTTTGTCTATGAGTGTATCAAATTTGATTAAAATCAGACCACTCCTTCTATAACCCGATTTTTTCGATTATCGATTTTAGTTCGATATTTATCGGGGGTACCTCGACACAAAACCTAGCTAAGAACACTCGCAGATGCTTATATTACAACTGTGTAAATTTTCAAGAAAATCAGTTCAGCCGTTTCGGAGTCTATAGGTAACGGATACACACACAGAGACACATACACACACAGACAAAGTTCCATTTATAAATAAGTTTAGATAGATATGCGAAAAGACAATATGAAAAATGACAAATGAAAAATTACCTTTATTACGTTTTTTCGAAAAGGAAGTAAAGTGACGTAATTCGTTGGCTCATCAATGAGTAAGTGATGTTACTGAGATTCTTTTAATGCAAATTAGTAATTATATCATATTATTAGTTTGCAATAAATCAGTGTTGTATAGTTTAAATAAGAGGTGGTTCTTCTAAATTTAATTGTTTTCTTTTTATTTTTAACAGCATTATAATTATTTAAATATTGGCTTCAGAAATTATCAATTGTTTCACAAGTGGAAATAGAAAAATCCGGAGTAGAGTTTTATATTTTGATACGATTCGATAGCGGCAATCTCAAGGGTTTTACTTTTAAGTAAGTTCCTTTCACTTTTAGTAAGTGAAATTCTTTAAATCAATGTTGTGATTGAATTTACTTCTTTTATAACGAATGCATTTGATTTGCTTGTTATATAATCCATTTTTTTTTTGTAAATCTTTGTTCCTTCTGAGTAAGTTATTTTCTATTTTAATAAATTTGTTATTCTTCAGATTAGGGGTCGGCAACTCATTCGACCCCGCGGGACGGATCGTGTTATAATGACGGGTCGCGGGCCGGACGAAGGCGATTAATGAAAAATCAAGGAAAATTACATATGCAAACCCCTGTCAACCTAAATATTTAAAACCATAATGAAAATAAACATTAAGAAATCAGAAAAACAAAATAAAATCTAAAATTAAAAATCATCTAACAAAGGAACGTCAAAATACTTCAAAGTGAAAAAAATCAACCAAAGTGAAATGGATGAAATTATGTCGTGTAGGTTTGAAACTGTTATTGAAAATTGTACCACAAACGAACCACACACACACACACACACACACACACACACACACACACACACACATCAAACAAAACCGAAAACACATATACCCATACATACGAGTGCAAATAGTTGCAAACATATACACTTAGGTATGATAAGATAAGAATATGTCCCATTGAAAGATTCCAGCAACTTACATAGGGTCAGTGGCAGGGGTAAGCGATGGGAGTGGGGTCACTGTTGAAGGAATGAAATAGAAAGCCAACTGAGACAACATTGTCCCTTTGAAGGTGTCCCCGCCTAATGTCTGTCGCCGGTCGGTCGGTCGGTCAGTCGGTCAAATCGGCTCTCAGTTTTTGTTTTATGTTTATTTTTTTAATTTTTTATGCAGAAATGGAGTTGTATAGATTTTGATCGTGTTTTTACGGTCATAGTATTCAAATTCGGTTGGGTGGATCAGAGGAAGATAACAGCAGGCCTTTTGCTGAATTCGAAAGCCTCGTCTCTCATGTTAAAAATAATAATTGGTAATCAGGCTCGCGGTCCGGTTAAAATGCCTTCGCGGGCCGTAGATTGCCGACCCTTGCTTTAGATCAAAGTTGTGCTTGAATTTACTATTTTTTTTTTAATTACGAATGCATTTGATTCGTTGTGTTAAGATTTATTTTATCAAAATTTCTTAAAATTTATTTTATAAAGCTGGTTCAGCATTATTATTTTTATGTGTATTTTTGTTCTGATTATTTCAATAATAGTTTTGGATGTGGCTATAAATTATTTTGATATCGTTTAGATTTGATAAAAGAAAATTTCAATAACATAACTTACTCATTTATGAGACATTGAATTAAGTTACTTCGCTTTCTTCATAGATTACTCGACTTTTTCACCGACTTAATGAATACTCATGAGCGTTCTTAAACTGAAAGATTAAAAAAAAAACAAAGAACATTTTGGCTCTTTTATATTATTACTTGTCACAAATTATAATTCTTGCAAAGACTTGTCACAAATTATAATTCTTGCAAAGACTTGTCACAAATTATAATTCTTGCAAAGACTTGTCACAAATTATAATTCTTGCAAAGACTTGTCACAAATTATAATTCTTGCAAAGACTTGTCACAAATTATAATTCTTGCAAAGACTTGTCACAAATTATAATTCTTGCAAAGACTTGTCACAAATTATAATTCTTGCAAAGACATGTCACAAATTATAATCCTTGCAAAGACTTGTCACAAATTATAATTCTTGCAAAGACTTGTCACAAATTATAATTCTTGCAAAGACTTGTCACAAATTATAATCCTTGCAAAGACTTGTCACAAATTATAATTCTTGCAAAGACTGTCACAAAATACAATCCCTGAGGTGACGAAATGCGTCGGCTAATGTATATATAAACGAAATGCGTCGTATACAGGATGTCCATAAAGTCCATGTACACTTTTAAAAAAATTATAATTTTATTTGTATTTGTGATAGAAATAATCTGTAAAAAATGATAAAAGGTTTAATGTAGCTATATTGAATAATTCTTTACCACAAAATTTGCAACAATTTGTTAGATATAAAAATATGAACTGCAAAATCGAATTACTCTCTGTATTACTAATAATGGAGGACATATGGAAACTTAAAAAAATTCAATGAAATTTTAAAAAATATAGTTTTACTTCTTTCTAATCCTTTTTACAAATTATTTCTATCGCAAACACAAAAAGTTCTAAATTTTTAAAGTGCACACAAACATTATGGACACTGTATTTTTTCTTTTCTTATAATCACATCGCCCCAAGCAAGGCATTTTACTGCCACTGTTTTGCAGGCGGTTACATTTTTTTTTTTTTTTTTTTTTTAATCATTTCACCCCGAGCAAGGCAGAAACGCCACTGATGTGCAGGGGGTTACATAAGTGTAGAAAGATTAATTAGAAAAGAGTGAGGAGTACAAGCTAGTTAGAAAGGAACAATAGAAAACTGAGAAAGCAGGTGCAATGACAGGTACATGGGCGGAGAGAAAGGGAAGCTTATACAGGGGAGGGGAGAGAGAGCTAGAGGCCAGTGGTTAGTAGGTGAGTATTAACTTTGCTTTTAAATTTCTGGAGGTCGTAGCCGTCAGGAAAGCAAGAATACGGGAGTGAGTTCCACAGGCGGGAAGTGCGAGAGAGGAAGCTGCAGGAGTAGAATTGTCGTCTGCGTTTGGCTAACCTGACTGTGAATGGGTGGGACCCAGTTGCCAGTCTGGTTGAACGGGTAAACACCTGTTGAGGAGGCATCAGTGACTTAAGCTCATCCGAGCAGAAGCCATGAAAGTATTTATAGAAGAGACAGAGGGAGGCCACATTTCGACGATGGGAAAGTGGCTGCAGACGAGTCGCCAGATCAGTACCTATCACATTACAGACTCTCCTTTGGAGCTTGTCAAGAACACTGAGGAGAACGGCAGGGGCACCTGACCATAAATGGCAGCAGTACTCCATGCACGGACGGATGGTTGACTTGTATATATGCAGGATGGATTCAGGTGGAAAAAACATCCTGGATCGACAATAGGAGGAAAGTTATGAGAAAGAGTGACAGGTTATAGAGGGTGTCAGGAAGTGGGTAAGAGAAGGATGAGAGTGGAGTGAACGAAGAAAGGAGCATGAGAGAGAGAGAGAGAGAGAGTGAGAGAGAGAGAGAGAGAGAGGACCTAAGTTAGTGAGATAGGAGATGACTATTGATTTTACATTTAAATTCTTGGAGATTGTAGCTGTCGGGGAAGCAAGTAAACGGAAGGGAATTCCACAGGCTGGAAATGCGAGAAAAGAAGCTGATGAAGTAGAATTTGCGTTTACATTTTATTGGTTTCACAGTAAAAGAGTGGGACTAGTTGCTAATCTTGTGGCTCGAGTAAATTCATATATAGGGGGCACCAGTGAGTAAAGTTCATCGGAGCAGAAGCCATGAAAGCACTTGTAGAAGAGACACAGGGAAGCAACATTGCGTCGGTAAGAAAGTGATTGTATTGTATCTGAGCTACCAATTCGGGATCGATCACATTTCAGATTCTCCGTTGGATTTTGTCAAGGAGACCTAGGTGGATATCAGGAGCACCCGACCAGATATGGCAGCAGTATTCAATGCACGGGCGGAGGTAGATTTGTATATGTGCAGGATTGTTTTATACACGGATCGTCTGGACTAATGTATATAAACACTTGTTACAAAATAAAATCCCTGATAAGACGAAATGCATCGGCTCAGATTTTCATTTTGTGTTTTTCTCTCTCTCTCTTTTTCTCTCTCTCTCTCTCTCTCTCATACACACACACACACACACACACACACACACACACACACACACACACACACACATGTAATTATTATTCAGTTGTGCCTTTTGTTGCTGATGTTATATTCACACATATAACTATCGGGTTTCTAATAATTTCGAAAAACTTTTTAACATGGCCCTCAAATTCGCTGAAAGCGTTCAGTCAATTCAAAAAGGTGAATGAATTTTAAGAAAAATGTAATCATAGCGTCCAAAACTGGTTGAAGAGTTTTAAGGTCGGTGATTTTCGAAATGAAGTCAAGTATGAAACTTTAAAATGAAATGCAAGTGAGTAAGCAACAATTCGTTTGTCAAGCTTTAGATAAGAACGCCTGGGCTCGGTCTTTTAGAATATCTAACGAGTGCGAACTCTACAAAACCATCAGTTTAATGAGCCATATAACAAAACTGATCGTCCGAATCCTGATGAACAGAGCGAGAAGTAGAATCAGAGATAGGACAAGAACAGTGTGGTTTCGTTAAAGACACGGGAACAAAGAATGCCATGTTTATGATTAGGATGCTCTCCGAAAGGGCAATATAAATGAAGAAGGACGTATACATGTGTTTCATTGATTATGCGAAAGCGTTTGACAAAATACGCCACAAAGAACTGATGGAGATGCTCGAGAGTAATAAAGAATCTTTACTGGCAGCAAACCGCTTGCATACGGACAGGTAATGAATTGAGTAGATATACAAAGATAGAAAGGGACGTAAGACAAGGATGAGTCTTTTCACCGGATCTGTTCAACTTGTACAACGAGAATATCTTGAGGACCCTAGAAGTTATGCATGGATTCGTAATCGGAGGCCACAATTTAAACAACGTAAGGTACGCAGATGATACAGTGCTGATAGCAGACACAGAAAGGAAACTACAAGACTTCCTACAGAAGGTAGCAGAAGAAAGTAACAAGAAAGGACTATAAATAAACTGCACGAAAACCGAATGCATGGTCATCAGTAAAAAGGGCAGCCCAAAATGCCAAATACAGGTCCGGGATACCAGAATCAAGCAGGTACAAAAATTTAAATACCTGGGAAGCGTTATAACAGAAGACGGAAAGTGCGACGCAGAGATCCGAAGGCGAATTGGCATGGCGAAGGAAGTATTCCAGAAGTTGAGTAAAGTATTAAGAAACAAGACAATTTCGCTAGAAACAAAGAAGAGAGTACTGGATTGCTACGTGCTGTCCGTCCTTCAATATGGCAGTGAATGCTGGACAATACCATCAAAGATGAAGGAAAAATTTGAAGCAACTGAAATGTGGTTCTACAGAAGGATGCTGCGAATATCATGGATCGAGCATGTGAGCAATGATGAGGTCTTGGAAATAATGGAAACACAAAGGAAAATAATACTGAGCATCAGGAAGAGACAGCTGAAGTTCCTGGGACACGCAATGAGGAAGGAGGGCTTGGAGAATATGATATTAACAGGCCAGATAGAGGGAAAAAGAGGCAGGGGAAAGCAACAGATAACATATTTAAAGGACCTAATCAGGTGGATGACGGAACGAGGATTGCATGGTGTAACAGGAGAAGGCATGCTCAGAGCCACCATGGATAGGGAAAAGTGGAAGCCATGATCGCCTACGTCCTGAATGGACAAGACACATAGAAGAAGAAGAAGAAGAAGAAGAAGAAGAAGAAGAAGAAGAAGAAGAAGAAAGGCCGTTTAACAGTTGGTTGGCATACCGGCCTTCTGCACACGCTCAAGTGCTATAATGTCTCCAGTTGGATATTGACATAATCCAATCGTTCTTACCTAATTGATTAATGAAGATAGTACTGAACGGCCACGCTTCTAGATCAATTGACATTAATGCGGGTATCCTCCAGGAGTCTCTCCTTCAACATACATTGTTTCTTTTATTGATCAACGGCCATCCCGATGTGTGCAGTTCCCAACTAGGTGTTTATGCTGATGGCAATTATTTATTCTTGTATTAATAGTAAGTTCGATAGATGCTCTTGAAAAAGGACTCCAACCAGTTGTTACCTGGAGCAAGAAATGACTTGTAAATGTTAAAGCCTATAAAACGAAACTACTATCCTTTACTCATCATAAAGAACCATTTTTGCCTGATCTGTTCAACTTGTTCAACGGCTGATGCTAACTTTCATTGCGGCTATTGGATCTCATGAAGTGAAGTGATTCAATTGCCAGGTCTGCTGCTGAACAGCTTGCTTCACTGTGTCATGCCAGGTAATTTTTCTCGTCAGTCGTTGAGATGAAATTTAAATAGTTTGCTGATATTTGTTCTGTTTTTTTTTGTTTAAATTTAAATTTTATCTCAACGACAAACGTTATAAATATTTCGTGACTGACGCCATAATTTACTGCAATTCTTTCAAACAGCCTTAAAATTTTAAGTTTTTATCACATTTCTGAATCTAATCAAAGGCCGTAACAACAAAAAACTTGACAATGGTAAATATAAGCCCTGATAATGGTTATAACAACCGAAATATTATAATGTTGGCTACTCCACAATAAATCCATACTTTGTTGTTTCTCAAATATTTATTTTATTTTTCATCTCACATTGTCAGAATTTATTTTCCATTTCCCTTAATATATATATATATATATATATATATATATATATATATATATATATATATATAGTATATCGAGGAAGCAGACAACTCTCCAAACACACACTGCCAAATACAAAAGACAATGAATGTCTATTATGTCCAATCATGAACAGTTCTGAACATCGCATTTTGGCTTTAATTTCAGTTGAAAATAAATAAAAAAATTCTTCAACATTTGGATAATTTTTTATTAAGTTGGTTCTAAGCTTTCGGTCCACACGAGCCATCTTCAGAAAGGTTACAAGGACGTCAACACAAAAACATCCACCATCAGCGACGATTTTATCTTGTGTTGACATAAGACTCCGCTAAGCAACGGCAACAGTTACCAAAAATAGCAAACGCCGTTTGAAAATTTGTAATGCGGTTCCATGACATCACACAGCGTGAGAGCTGGAAATGATAACAGAACCATATATTTAAATGCAATGTAATGTGTTATGACCAGATTTAAACGTGATTTTATTAAGTGTGGGTTGTTTGAATTTAATGCAGATGGCCTCCAATATCTAAAGATTCTTTTTACTGTGTGTATGAGTGAGGATTATTGTATTGTTGACTAAAATCTGTCTGATATTACCTACATGGTTATGTTTTTCTGAGAAATGTTGTTTAATTGTACTCTGATCAGAAAGGTAACAAGTAAGTCTACGGGAGAGCGTGATGGTAGTAAAACCAATATATCTAGTGAGTTTATTATTAGTACCAGAGATACGATCTCTGAACGGGCATGTAAATTGATACACTACATTGGTTTTTTGTAGAGGATTTAGTTGAGTGCTTGTAGGGTTATTAGAGACGATGAGGTCAATTGTTTTGAATTTTTTATAATATATGATGAGCTTAATTTCATTACTATCCACTGGTTTAAAATTTCTACGTATTATGTTTTTGAGAGGTTTTTCATCTTGTTTGTAGTTATTTTGTATTTGGTTGCAATAGTATAAGTTAATAGCGTTATGTTTATTTTGATGTACACCATTATTATTAATATTATCAATATATATATATATATATATATATATATATATATATATATATATATATATATATATATACATATATATATATATAAAAGAGACAAGAGGAAAAACTGGCGTACGTATAAAATAAATTTCCAAACTTTCTCACTGAGGAAACAAGCAGAAATTTAAAAAAAAAAATGTATCTGTAAGCACAAAAGGGACGGCATAACAATTTAACAAATGCACCAGCAATAAATCCGGTCACAATTTTAATCTAAAAGATGCCACACTCATCAAAAAAGATTGCCCAAAAGGAAAATTCTCGAGAGTGCCGCCATAGAATATTATCAAAATATCAATCTACATCGAGGAAATTTTCAAAATCTTTCCAGAAAGAATTACTTTTATCCCAAGCCAACAGAGACAACAACAAATATGTTGTAAAAAAAAAAAAAGGTTCAATCCATTACCTTCAACCTTTTAATATGTACAGCATAAACGTCCATCTCATACCACAACAGTCCAATCTCAATCCGAACGATATTCATAACAAAACTGAATATAACTCGTCCACTATATTCTCAAATTTACAAACATTGATAAACCAATGAGATTCTTGCCTCTGTATATCCAAACAAGCGCAGAAAAATAAATCCTACATTGTCTTGATAAAGTTCCACAGCGGACGAAACGAAACGCGTCGGCAAGGTACAGCTTTTCCTCTTGTTTCTTTTTTATTCATTTCGTCTCTTCTGCAAATAATTCCCCCCCCCCCCCCACACACTGCCTGGGTATGACGATAAACTGCATCCGGCAGCAAGGTCTCTGATTGGGAGGTTGTGAGGAGAATGGAACTACCTCTTAATTGCTGTTGTTCTCAGGTTCACCCTTACCCGGAGTGGTAGCACCTGTTAGGGTCCCAGCTATGGACAAATAGTTAATCCCCAAACTAAAGTCAAAACATCATGAAAGTATAAAAACAGACGTTTATAGAAAAATATACAATATTGAAGGAAAATAATTATTACCAGCAGAGCATTTTAAAATACAAAAGTAGAAGACAACTTCAGTTTTCTAAACTAAAAAAAAAAAAAAAAAGTTTCATCAAAATCTGACTAAATCAACTTTCTTACTTTAACTGAACATTAAAAAACGCTTAAAAACCCATTTTTTTGGCATTAAATAACCTACAGTGGTTGATATGCCGTTAAACAAAATTCCAACTCTCTCTCTCTCTCTCTCTTTCTCTCTCTCTCTCTCTTTCTCACACACAGACAGACAGACAGACAGACACAAAATATGTATATTTAGGTATAATATCTTCATTTAAGCATCATTAAAGTAATTTAGATAATAAATAATAGGTAAGTAATGTCTATTTACTTTATTTTAATCTATATATTTTAATATATATATTATATTTTATTCTATTATACTTATTTTAATTTTAATATTCTTTATTTTAATCTATTTATTTTAATATATATATATATATATATATATATATATATATATATATATATATATATATATATATATATATATATATATCCGAGTGAATAAGGAACGAAGAAAAAACAATTTTTTACAACGTCCAAAACATTAATTTAAAACAGTTATCGATATATAATATATAGAACTATGAATATTTATTATAAATTATATATTAGAACATGTACAAATTTTTAATATATATCCACTACAAATCGTACAAATATATATATATATATATATATATATATATCTTCTTTCTATTAATCAATCGTTTACTTTTTCTTTATCCTTGCATTTTTCTATTATTTCAGGTTCGTTTTAAATGAACGAGAATTTTTCCTAAATAACCGTTACAAATGTCTATTCTAAATATGGACATGTAAGCGTCTATGTAAAATAAGTTTTTGAGGGGATATTTTGAGAATCAACTGTTGTATCATTTGGGTCTGACGAGCAGCAATATGCGGTGAAATATGTATTACCCATTATAATAAATCTAAAATCTTTTCTAAATTATATTACTTTGTTAAATTTAATAAATGAATTTAACATTGAGTTCTTTTGAGTTCGTCTCTATCGGAATTTACCTGGATAGTATACCAAGTGTGCTACGTTATATATATCTATATATATATATATAACATGATTAAACATAATAGACATTTATTGTCTCTTATATTTAACAGCATATGTTTAGAAAATTACTTGCTGCCTCGATACACTATATATATATATATATATATATATATATATATATATATATATATTAATCGAAAAAAATTTGTAAGACAATAATATCCATAATATATCTCATTCATAAAAATTATAAAAGGCTTTTCTAATTAAATAAATTAATTAAATAATTAAAGTTTAATTGCATTTTTATTTTACGATTCAGAGCAGATTTTTGGTAGCTGAGAGTCTGGTTTTAAAAAAAGAAATTCTTGTTTTAAAATCTTCAAGGACTTCTGCTTATAATTAATATAAACATTAAGCAAAAGAAAAATGAATTTCTCGAAATTTTATAAAATTACGTAAGTGGGGTTAATAGATGTAAAAAATCGCAAAGATTTTCTTAAGAAAGAAACGTTTCTCAAATAATTAATTTGTGAATAAATCCTGAAAATGTCACAAAAATCTGATAATTATGTAATTTTTGTAAGAATTTCTAAATTAATGTGTTTTCCCCTTCCAAAAAAAAAAAAAAAAAATACTTAAAATTTCTTATAATAATTTATGGTCACCTGCTGAAGAAAGAAAAACACCAATCTTTTAAGGCTCTAAAAAGAATTAAAATATATAATTTAATCAAGAAAAATTATTTGGTCTTTCCCGTTAATAATAAAGATTTTGACGATAAAACTGTTTTATCAAGTTTGGGTCATTTTTTTATTATCTATGCTCATTTTTAATGAAGTTCGTATCTGCTAATTTTATCTTCGTATTCGAAACATAAAGAAATCAGTCAGTCAAATGCCACACGTGATACACGCTTGGGCGATCATGTCTCGAAAGAGACATAAGTGACTCTGCAGAATATTTTCCCGCAGTAGATTGTCATTACTTTCTGCTATAGAACCCAATTTGTTCTATTTGACCCATAGCTAGAGGGAAGAGACGGAATAATAACCTTTCTCAAGGGTATTTCCACGTAAGTGAATGCAACGAATTCAACTGGAATTCGAACTCGGCTCTCCGATATCTCATTCTAAACCGATATCCATTGTACTACAACACAGTAAAGAAGTACTTTGTAAGAAGGTATTTAATTTTTACATATAATCCAGCATTATCTTTCATTTAATAAATTAAGAAAGAAATCTAACATAAAGGTTTTTATGCTACTCTTTATAAATGTACATTTCACTCTAGAGCAGTCGTTGATCATTTCGTGGATCATTTACATTATATTTCCCCGATCAACACAACCTTGACCTGTTTAAGTCTAGAGTCAATCGTTATCTGTGGAACCGACGTCCAAGAGGATGTTTCCCCGATCACCACAATCTTAAACTGTTTAAATCTAGTCAATCGTTATCTATGGAACCGACTTCTAAGATGATGTTTCCCTGATGATCCCAACTTTAACCTGTTTAAGTCTAGAGTCAATCGTTATCTGTGGAACCGACGTCCAAGAGGATGTTTCCCCGATCACCACAATCTTAAACTGTTTAAATCTAGTCAATCGTTATCTATGAAACCGACTTCTAAGATGATGTTTCCCTGATGATCCCAACTTTAACCTGTTTAAGTCTAGAGTCAATCGTTATCTGTGGAACCGACGTCCAAGAGGATGTTTCCCCGATCACCACAATCTTAAACTGTTGAAATCTAGTCAATCGTTATCTATGAAACCGACTTCTAAGATGATGTTTCCCTGATGATCACAACTTTAACCTGTTTAAGTCTAGAGTCAATCGTTATCTGTGGAACCGACGTCCAAGAGGATGTTTCCCCGATCACCACAATCTTAAACTGTTTAAATCTAGTCAATCGTTATCTATGAAACCGACTTCTAAGATGATGTTTCCCTGATGATCCCAACTTTAACCTGTTTAAGTCTAGAGTCAATCGTTATCTGTGGAACCGACGTCCAAGAGGATGTTTCCCCGATCACCACAATCTTAAACTGTTTAAATCTAGTCAATCGTTATCTATGGAACCGACTTCTAAGATGATGTTTCCCCGATGATCACAACTTTAACCTGTTTAAGTCTAGAGTCAATCGTTATCTGTGGAAGCGACGTCCAAGAGGATGTTTCCCCGATCACCACAATCTTAAACTGTTTAAATCTAGTCAATCGTTATCTATGGAACCGACTTCTAAGATGATGTTTCCCTGATGATCCCAACTTTAACCTGTTTAAGTCTAGAGTCAATCGTTATCTGTGGAACCGACGTCGAAGAGGATGTTTCCCCGATCACCACAATCTTAAAAGGTTTAAATCTAGTCAATCGTTATCTATGTGTTATATAGAGACAAACAACAAACACGTCTGTATATATAAAAATATATCAAGTGATATTTTTATTAATGAAGATGGACCGTGTAGCCTAGTGAACAGAGGGTGAGAGAGCGCTCCTCCAAGGTTGACAGAGTGACGGGGTGTCGTCGTATCTGTTCTCCTCTACGTCTCTCTGCCTAGACTCGTCCGTCGAGACTGACTGACTGACTAGACTCGACTGACTCTGACTTTTCTAGCTTCTTCTTCGACTTCTGGTGAATCCTTGTTTTCGAGGTCTTTTTATATCTTCCAAAACCGGAACTTGTTTCTTCCGGGTTTTGCCTCGATCCGCGACGCCTACACGACGCCTACGTAAATTCTCAGAGACACCTGTTCTGTCTGTCTCTTGTGGCCATTTCCGCTACTGCCGGAAATAAGGTCAAACAAACATCCGTTCCTTTCAACGGCCGGAAAACGCCCTCGCTTCCTCACTTCCTTCTTCGGGTGGGGCCAGATTATTATATTACATTCCTCGCCCACCCATTTTCCAAAATGTTCGTCTAAGAACATTTTAAGCGCAACATCCTCACTCTCCTCCCCATGCCACACAAGCCCTACAATTGTATAAAAATGTGCATGCCAAAACAACAAAACAACAAAAAAATATATATATAGGGGAGCCTACATCGGCAACCCGACAATGTTCGTGTCCATCTTGAAAATTGTTCTACCAGCTTGATGTTTCATTGTTCCTTTTGTTTTTTTTTGTTTTCCCCCCCCCCCCGTTTTTTTTTTTTTAATATCCATTTTCACAGAATTGGGCAAAGTTCTTAAAAATGTTCATTTTCTTTCTCGACTCTGTCCATAAGCGTAGACTCTTCGATGCATAATCACGTGATTATTAAGCGGTAACCGCGCCCTAGTTTCAAAACTAACATCGAGTAAATGACCTTTGACCAACACCATGTGTGCCTCTGCTCGAGTTTATTGTTACCACGTAACCTCATTTAATTTAATTTAATTTAATTTCAAACATACTATGTTTGAACACAGAAAAAAATGGCCATTATCTGCCGTACATAACATTCATAGTCTGACCGAGAAATGTTCAATAGAAAATGAAGAAAATTACCCTGATTCCAACGTTAATCCGCATGCAATTTACCTGTGGAGGATATTAATTTAGTCTAAAAAAAAAAAATGGACCCGTGACTCGTAGTTCCTTAGTTTGCACAATGCTTTCCATTCCCTGAACTACTTCCTCTGGATTCGAAACCAAGCATATCTGATTTGTTAACATCTCTCTGTTTAACGCAGAGACATTTTTGAGTGTCGAACACCTGTTGACCCCGGAGTACTATTCACAACGGATAACTCAATTTCCTTTTCCGAAGCACTGTTGCTTCTTTTACACTTAAAAATCCGCTTCCTGGCTATTATTCCCAGGATTATTATTACGCCGACCACGCCAGCAATGACTCCTATCGTCAACTTCTTCGGGAGTTGTTCATATCCTTCACTAAATCTTTCCATATCTACCTGTTCCAAGGTATTTACTAGTTTTCAGAAATTAATATATCTTCCTAAGATATTTCCCAAGTCACATAAATGAAAATTCACAGAGGATGTTGAATTGATGGGAACCTGCACAAAAGCATAAAAGTGAAGTACTTTTACGTAAATAAAAATAAGTTTTAGATTTTAATTTAATTTTCCCAAATCTCCCCAAATAATCCGATTCCATCATATTGATAACAAAATATCTTTTCAATATCTGACTCATATCGCGAAACACTGAGACGCGGGTGAATGTTTTAAGAATATATATAATCGGTGTATTCGCAACGAAATAACCAAACAATGCAGTTGTTTTCAAGCAACGATGTTGAGATATATTTATAATTGGCGATTTTGTTGGCTGTTGTTAACTGCATAATTAAAATTACACTTTAAAACTCTCGATAACATTTAAGTCATTTCTATGCTGTAGAAATGTCACGCAAAACACAAACATTTTTAAATTTTGACAATATCTGTGTAAAGATTACAAATTAACGTTTACGAACAAATTCTGTTGACGAGATCAAAATTAAAGAACCCTTTCGTTTCTCTGATTTTCCTATTGTGGTAGCATTCAGCTATATTTATAATTTGTCAATGTTTACCAATTTTGATTTAGTTCATGCAATACAAGGCCAAATGGAGAAAATGGAGAGGGTCATTTTACGCTAATACTCCAATTGGGGAAAGTTTCTGTACGTAGAACATCGATTGTTTTTTTTTCTTTAATTCGGCTCGAGCACTGATCAGAAAAACTCAACTATTTCAACCATACAACTGACCTTCATAATCACATTGAGAATAGTTGTTCGTCAATATTTCTATTGGGTTGTCCGGAAAGTTCATGCCGCTTTTTAAGTAAAATTAAGACACAAACCAAAATTATTTCATTAAATATTTATTCTACGAAATATTAACTATTTTCTTGCACAAAGCAAAGAAAACATTGTTAAACTCACTTCACATATATGGTAAAATATTAACAAAAAAAGAAAAACAAATCACCAACTCAGATGCTCCACACCCACAGACAGGCAAATATTTCAACTTTCTTCCTCCCCGTCAACTTTAACACCCTCGTCAATTTTAACACCTCACTCCTCCAACTTTAACACTTTCTTCCTCCCCGTCAACCCGTCAACCTATTGCGCTACTACCTACATGTAGTCTGTTTCACCACCTCCGTTCTACCGAACAATCCATATTTCTCATTTCTACGGTCAGATCGGCAAAAGCATGCTGTCCCATTTTTTTTTTTTAACGAGACCTACTATAACACGAGCAGAAACACACACACTATCGAATCAAAGTGTCACTTACATTTCGTTGATGGCTATTGTCTATATTCGTCCACTGCCTCTATTTTCGTCTTCTTTCTAACTGGTGGCAGTAATTCTGTTGCCGTGGTAAACCCAATAATGTTCGTAACAATCTGTTTTGTTGCCTCAAAACATCAGGTCACGTAGGCACCAAAACGATGTTTGTTATATAGAGACAAACAACAAACACGTCTGTATATATAAAAATATATCAAGTGATATTTTTATTAATGAAGATGGACCGTGTAGCCTAGTGAACAGAGAGTGAGAGAGCGCTCCTCCAAGGTTGACAGGGTGACGGGGTGTCGTCGTATCTGTTCTCCTCTACGTCTCTCTGCCTAGACTCGTCCGTCGAGACTGACTGACTGACTAGACTCGACTGACTATGACTTTTCTAGCTTCTTCTTCGACTTCTGGCGAATCCTTGTTTTCGAGGTATTTTTATATCTTGCAAAACCGGAACTTGTTTCTTCCGGGTTTTGCCTCGATCCGTGACGCCTACACGACGCCTACGTAAATTCTCAGAGACACCTGTTCTGTCTGCCTCTTGTGGCCATTTCCGCTACTGCCGGAAATAAGGTCAAACAAACATCCGTTCCTTTCAACGGCCGGAAAACGCCCCCGCTTCCTCACATCCTTCTTCGGGTGGGGCCAGATTATTATATTACATATGGAAGCGACTTCTAAGATGATGTTTCCCTGATGTTCACAACTTTAACCTGTTTAAGTCTAGAGTCAATCGTTAGCTGTGGAACCGACGTCCAAGAGGATGTTTCCCCGATCACCACAATCTTAAACTGTTTAAATCTAGTCAATCGTTATCTATGGAACCGACTTCTAAGATGATGTTTCCCTGATGATACCAATTTTAACCTGTTTAAGTCTAGAGTCAATCGTTATCTGTGGAACCGACGTCCAAGAGGATGTTTCCCCGATCACCACAATCTTAAACTGTTTAATTCTAGTCAATCGTTATCTATGGAACCGACTTCTAAGATGATGTTTCCCTGATGATCACAACTTTAACCTGTTTAAGTCTAGAGTCAATCGTTATCTGTGGAACCGACGTCCAAGAGGATGTTTCCCCGATCACCACAATCTTAAACTGTTTAAATCTAGTCAATCGTTATCTATGGAACCGACTTCTGAGATGATGTTTCCCTGATGATACCAATTTTAACCTGTTTAAGTCTAGAGTCAATCGTTATCTGTGGAACCGACGTCCAAGAGGATGTTTCCCCGATCACCACAATCTTAAACTGTTTAATTCTAGTCAATCGTTATCTATGGAACCGACTTCTAAGATGATGTTTCCATGATGATCACAACTTTAACCTGTTTAAGTCTAGAGTCAATCGTTATCTGTGGAACCGACGTCCAAGAGGATGTTTCCCCGATCACCACAATCTTAAACTGTTTAAATGTAGTCAATCGTTATCTATGGAACCGACTTCTAAGATGATGTTTCCCTGATGATCACAACTTTAATCTGTTTAAGTCTAGAGTCAATCGTTATCTATGAAACCGACTTCTAAGATGATGTTTCCCTGATGATCACAACTTTAACCTGTTTAAGTCTAGAGTCAATCGTTATCTGTGGAACCGACGTCCAAGAGGATGTTTCCCCGATCACCACAATCTTAAACTGTTTAAATCTAGTCAATCGTTATCTATGGAACCGACTTCTAAGATGATGTTTCCCTGATGATACCAATTTTAACCTGTTTAAGTCTAGAGTCAATCGTTATCTGTGGAACCGACGTCCAAGAGGATGTTTCCCCGATCACCACAATCTTAAACTGTTTAATTCTAGTCAATCGTTATCTATGGAACCGACTTCTAAGATGATGTTTCGCTGATGATCACAACTTTAACCTGTTTAAGTCTAGAGTCAATCGTTATCTGTGGAACCGACGTCCAAGAGGATGTTTCCCCGATCACCACAATCTTAAACTGTTTAAATGTAGTCAATCGTTATCTATGGAACCGACTTCTAAGATGATGTTTCCCTGATGATCACAACTTTAATCTGTTTAAGTCTAGAGTCAATCGTTATCTATGAAATCGACTTCTAAGATGATGTTTCCCTGATGATCACAACTTTAACCTGTTTAAGTCTAGAGTCAATCGTTATCTGTGGAACCGACGTCCAAGAGGATGTTTCCCCGATCACCACAATCTTAAACTGTTTAAATCTAGTCAATCGTTATCTATGGAACCGACTTTTAAGATGATGTTTCCCCGATGATCACAACTTTAACCTGTTTAAGTCTAGAGTCAATCGTTATCTGTGGAACCGACGTCCAAGAGGATGTTTCCCCGATCACCACAATCTTAAACTGTTTAAATCTAGTCAATCGTTATCTATGAAACCGACTTCTAAGATGATGTTTCCCTGATGATCACAACTTTAACCAGTTTAAGTCTAGAGTCAATCGTTATCTATGAAACCGACGTCCAAGAGGATGTTTCCCCGATCACCACAATCTTAAACTGTTTAAATCTAGTCAATCGTTATCTATGGAACCGACTTCTAAGATGATGTTTCCCTGATGATCACAACTTTAACCTGTTCAAGTCTAGAGTCAATCGTTATCTGTGGAACCGACGTCCAAGAGGATGTTTCCCCGATCACCACAATCTTAAACTGTTTAAATCTAGTCAATCGTTATCTATGGAACCGACTTCTAAGATGATGTTTCCCTGATGATCCCAACTTTAACCTGTTTAAGTCTAGAGTCAATCGTTATCTATGAAACCGACTTCTAAGATGATGTTTCCCTGATGATCACAACTTTAACCTGTTTAAGTCTAGAGTCAATCGTTATCTATGAAACCGACGTCCAAGAGGATGTTTCCCCGATCACCACAATCTTAAACTGTTTAAATCTAGTCAATCGTTATCTATGGAACCGACTTCTAAGATGATGTTTCCCCGATGATCAAAACTTTAACCTGTTAAATCTAGAGTCAATCGTTATCTGTGGAACCGACGTCCAAGAGGATGTTTCCCGATCACCACAATCTTAAACTGTTTAAATCTAGTCAATCGTTAACTATGGAACCGACTTCTAAGATGATGTTTCCCTGATGATCACAACTTTAACCTGTTTAAGTCTAGAGTCAATCGTTATCTGTGGAACCGACGTCCAAGAGGATGTTTCCCCGATCACCACAATCTTAAACTGTTTAAATCTAGTCAATCGTTATCTATGGAACCGACTTCTAAGATGATGTTTCCCCGATGATCACAACTTTAACCTGCTTAAGTCTAGAGTCAATCGTTATCTGTGGAACCGACGTCCAAGAGGATGTTTCCCCGATCACCACAATCTTAAACTCTTTAAATCTAGTCAATCGTTATCTATGAAACCGACTTCTAAGATGATGTTTCACTGATGATCCCAACTTTAACCTGTTTAAGTCTAGAGTCAATCGTTATCTGTGGAACCGACGTCCAAGAGGATGTTTCCCCGATCACCACAATCTTAAACTGTTTAAATCTAGTCAATCGTTATCTATGGAACCGACTTCTAAGATGATGTTTCCCTGATTATCACAACTTTAACCTGTTTAAGTCTAGAGTCAATCGTTATCTGTGGAACCGACGTCCAAGAGGATGTTTCCCTGATCACCACAATCTTAAACTGTTTAAATCTAGTCAATCGTTATCTATGGAACCGACTTCTAAGATGATGTCTCCCTGATGATCCCAACTTTAACCTGTTTAAGTCTAGAGTCAATCGTTATCTGTGGAACCGACGTCCAAGAGGATGTTTCCCTGATCACCACAATCTTAAACTCTTTAAATCTAGTCAATCGTTATCTATGAAACCGACTTCTAAGTTGATGTTTCCCTGATGATCACAACATTAACCTGTTTAAGTCTAGAGTCAATCGTTATCTGTGGAACCGACGTCCAAGAGGATGTTTCCCCGATCACCACAATCTTAAACTGTTTAAATCTAGTCAATCGTTATCTATGTAACCGACTTCTAAGATGATGTTTCCCTGATGATCCCAACTTTAACCTGTTTAAGTCTAGAGTCAATCGTTATCTGTGGAACCGACGTCCAAGAGGATGTTTCCCCGATCACCACAATCTTAAACTCTTTAAATCTAGTCAATCGTTATCTATGAAACCGACTTCTAAGATGATGTTGCCTTGATGATCCCAACTTTAACCTGTTTAAGTCTAGAGTCAATCGTTATCTATGAAACCGACTTCTAAGATGATGTTTCCCTGATGATCACAACTTTAACCTGATTAAGTCTAGAGTCAATCGTTATCTATGAAACCGACGTCCAAGAGGATGTTTCCCCGATCACCACAATCTTAAACTGTTTAAATCTAGTCAATCGTTATCTATGAAACCGACTTCTAAGTTGATGTTTCCCTGATGATCACAACATTAACCTGTTTAAGTCTAGAGTCAATCGTTATCTGTGGAACCGACGTCCAAGAGGATGTTTCCCCGATCACCACAATCTTAAACTGTTTAAATCTAGTCAATCGTTATCTATGGAACCGACTTCTAAGATGATGTTTCCCTGATGATCCGAACTTTAACCTGTTTAAGTCTAGAGTCAATCGTTATCTGTGGAACCGACGTCCAAGAGGATGTTTCCCCGATCACCACAATCTTAAACTCTTTAAATCTAGTCAATCGTTATCTATGAAACCGACTTCTAAGATGATGTTTCCTTGATGATCCCAACTTTAACCTGTTTAAGTCTAGAGTCAATCGTTATCTATGAAACCGACTTCTAAGATGATGTTTCCCTGATGATCACAACTTTAACCTGATTAAGTCTAGAGTCAATCGTTATCTATGAAACCGACGTCCAAGAGGATGTTTCCCCGATCACCACAATCTTAAACTGTTTAAATCTAGTCAATCGTTATCTATGGAACCGACTTCTAAGATGATGTTTCCCTGATGATCCCAACTTTAACCTGTTTAAGTCTAGAGTCAATCGTTATCTGTGGAACCGACGTCCAAGAGGATGTTTCCCCGATCACCACAATCTTAAACTTTTTAAATCTAGTCAATCGTTATCTATGGAACCGACTTCTAAGATGATGTTTCCCTGATGATCACAACTTTAACCTGTTTAAGTCTAGAGTCAATCGTTATCTGTGGAACCGACGTCCAAGAGCATGTTTCCCCGATCACCACAATCTTAAACTGTTTAAATCTAGTCAATCGTTATCTATGGAACCGACTTCTAAGATGATGTTTCCCCGATGATCACAACTTTAACCTGCTTAAGTCTAGAGTCAATCGTTATCTGTGGAAACCGACGTCCAAGAGGATGTTTCGCCGATCAGCACAATCTTAAACTGTTTAAATCTAGTCAATCGTTATCTATGAAACCGATTTCTAAGATGATGTTTCCCTGATGATCCCAACTTTAACCTGTTTAAGTCTAGAGTCAATCGTTATCTGTGGAACCGACGTCCAAGAGGATGTTTCCCCGATCACCACAATCTTAAACTGTTTAAATCTAGTCAATCGTTATCTATGGAACCGACTTCTAAGATGATGTTTCCCTGATGATCCCAACTTTAACCTGTTTAAGTCTAGAGTCAATCGTTATCTGTGGAACCGACGTCCAAGAGGATGTTTCCCCGATCACCACAATCTTAAACTGTTTAAATCTAGTCAATCGTTATCTATGCAACCGACATCTAAGATGATGTTTCCCTGATGATCACAACTTTAACCTGTTTAAGTCTAGAGTCAATCGTTATCTGTGGAACCGACGTCCAAGAGGATGTTTCCCCGATCACCACAATCTTAAACTGTTTAAATCTAGTCAATCGTTATCTATGGAACCGACTTCTAAGATGATGTTTCCCCGATGACCACAACTTTAACCTGTTTAAGTCTAGAGTCAATCGTTATCTGTGGAACCGACGTCCAAGAGGATGTTTCTCTGATGATCCCAACTTTAACCTGTTCAAGTCTAGAGTCAATCGTTATCTATGAAACCGACGTCCAAGAGGATGTTTCCCCGATCACCACAATCTTAAACTGTTTAAATCTAGTCAATCGTTATCTATGGAACCGACTTCTAAGATGATGTTTCCCCGATGATCCCAACTTTAACCTGTTTAAGTCTAGAGTCAATCGTTATCTGTGGAACCGACGTCCAAGAGGATGTTTCCCCGATCACCACAATCTTAAACTGTTTAAATCTAGTCAATCGTTATCTATGAAACCGACTTCTAAGATGATGTTTCCCTGATGATCCCAACTTTAACCTGTTTAAGTCTAGAGTCAATCGTTATCTGTGGAACCGATGTCCAAGAGGATGTTTCACCGATCACCACAATCTTAAACTGTTTAAATCTAGTCAATCGTTATCTATGAAACCGACTTCTAAGATGATGTTTCCCCGATGATCACAATCTTAAACTGTTTAAGTCTAGAGTCAATCGTTATCTATGAAACCGACTTCTAAGATGATGTTTCCCTGATGATCACAATTTTAACCTGTTTAAGTCTAGAGTCAATCGTTATCTGTGGAACCGACGTCCAAGAGGATGTTTCCCCGATCACCACAATCTTAAACTGTTTAAATCTAGTCAATCGTTATCTATGGAAACGACTTCTAAGATGATGTTTCCCTGATGATCACAACTTTAACCTGTTTAAGTCTAGAGTCAATCGTTATCTGTGGAACCGACGTCCAAGAGGATGTTTCCCCGATCACCACAATCTTAAACTGTTTAAATCTAGTCAATCGTTATCTATGGAACCGACTTCTAAGATGATGTTTCCCTGATGATCCCAACTTTAACCTGTTTAAGTCTAGAGTCAATCGTTATCTGTGGAACCGACGTCCAAGAGGATGTTTCCCCGATCACCACAATCTTAAACTGTTTAAATCTAGTCAATCGTTATGTATGGAACCGACTTCTAAGATGATGTTTCCCTGATGATCCCAACTTTAACCTGTTTAAGTCTAGAGTCAATCGTTATCTATGAAACCGACTTCTAAGATGATGTTTCCCTGATGATCACAACTTTAACCTGTTTAAGTCTAGAGTCAATCGTTATCTATGAAACCGACGTCCAAGAGGATGTTTCCCCGATCACCACAATCTTAAACTGTTTAAATCTAGTCAATCGTTATCTATGGAACCGACTTCTAAGATGATGTTTCCCCGATGATCACAACTTTAACCTGTTAAATCTAGAGTCAATCGTTATCTGCGGAACCGATGTCCAAGAGGATGTTTCCCCGATCACCACAATCTTAAACTGTTTAAATCTAGTCAATCGTTATCTATGGAACCGACTTCTAAGATGATGTTTCCCTGATTATCACAACTTTAACCTGTTTAAGTCTAGAGTCAATCGTTATCTGTGGAACCGACGTCCAAGAGGATGTTTCCCCGATCACCACAATCTTAAACTGTTTAAATCTAGTCAATCGTTATCTATGGAACCGACTTCTAAGATGATGTTTCCTTGATGATCCCAACTTTAACCTGTTTAAGTCTAGAGTCAATCGTTATCTATGAAACCGACTTCTAAGATGATGTTTCCCTGATGATCACAACTTTAACCTGATTAAGTCTAGAGTCAATCGTTATCTGTGGAACCGACGTCCAAGAGGATGTTTCCCCGATCACCACAATCTTAAACTGTTTAAATCTAGTCAATCGATATCTATGGAACCGACTTCTAAGATGATGTTTCCCTGATTATCACAACTTTATCCTGTTTAAGTCTAGAGTCAATCGTTATCTGTGGAACCGACGTCCAAGAGGATGTTTCCCCGATCACCACAATCTTAAACTGTTTAAATCTAGTCAATCGTTATCTATGGAACCGACTTCTAAGATGATGTTTCCCTGATGATCACAACTTTAACCTGATTAAGTCTAGAGTCAATCGTTATCTATGAAACCGACGTCCAAGAGGATGTTTCCCCGATCACCACAATCTTAAACTGTTTAAATCTAGTCAATCGTTATCTATGTTACCGACTTCTAAGATGATGTTTCCCTGATGATCCCAACTATAACCTGTTTAAGTCTAGAGTCAATCGTTATCTGTGGAACCGACGTCCAAGAGGATGTTTCCCCGATCACCACAATCTTAAACTGTTTAAATCTAGTCAATCGTTATCTATGGAACCGACTTCTAAGATGATGTTTCCCTGATGATCCCAACTTTAACCTGTTTAAGTCTAGAGTCAATCGTTATCTGTGGAACCGACGTCCAAGAGGATGTTTCCCCGATCACCACAATCTTAAACTGTTTAAGTCTAGAGTCAATCGTTATCTATGAAACCGACTTCTAAGATGATGTTTCCCTGATGATCCCAACTTTAACCTGTTTAAGTCTAGAGTCAATCGTTATCTGTGGAACCGACGTCCAAGAGGATGTTTCCCCGATCACCACAATCTTAAACTGTTTAAATCTAGTCAATCGTTATCTATGAAACCGACTTCTAAGATGATGTTTCCCTGATGATCCCAACTTTAACCTGTTTAAGTCTAGAGTCAATCGTTATCTGTGGAACCGACGTCCAAGAGGATGTTTCCCCGATCACCACAATCTTAAACTGTTTAAATCTAGTCAATCGTTATCTATGAAACCGACTTCTAAGATGATGTTTCCCTGATGATCACAACTTTAACCTGTTTAAGTCTAGAGTCAATCGTTATCTGTGGAACCGACGTCCAAGAGGATGTTTCCCCGATCACCACAATATTAAACTGTTTAAATCTAGTCAATCGTTATCTATGGAACCGACTTCTAAGATGATGTTTCCCCGATGATCACAACTTTAACCTGTTTAAGTCTAGAGTCAATCGTTATCTGTGGAACCGACGTCCAAGAGGATGTTTCCCCGATCACCACAATCTTAAACTGTTTAAATCTAGTCAATCGTTATCTATGAAACCGACTTCTAAGATGATGTTTCCCTGATGATCACAACTTTAACCTGTTTAAGTCTAGAGTCAATCGTTATCTATGAAACCGACTTCTAAGATGATGTTTCTCTGATGATCCCAACTTTAACCTGTTTAAGTCTAGAGTCAATCGTTATCTGTGGAACCGACGTCCAAGAGGATGTTTCCCCGATCACCACAATCTTAAACTGTTTAAATCTAGTCAATCGTTATCTATGAAACCGACTTCTAAGATGATGTTTCCCTGATGATCCCAACTTTAACCTGTTTAAGTCTAGAGTCAATCGTTATCTGTGGAACCGATGTCCAAGAGGATGTTTCACCGATCACCACAATCTTAAACTGTTTAAATCTAGTCAATCGTTATCTATGAAACCGACTTCTAAGATGATGTTTCCCCGATGATCACAATCTTAAACTGTTTAAGTCTAGAGTCAATCGTTATCTATGAAACCGACTTCTAAGATGATGTTTCCCTGATGATCACAACTTTAACCTGTTTAAGTCTAGAGTCAATCGTTATCCGTGGAACCGACGTCCAAGAGGATGTTTCCCCGATCACCACAATCTTAAACTGTTTAAATCTAGTCAATCGTTATCTATGGAAACGACTTCTAAGATGATGTTTCCCTGATGATCACAACTTTAACCTGTTTAAGTCTAGAGTCAATCGTTATCTGTGGAACCGACGTCCAAGAGGATGTTTCAACGATCACCACAATCTTAAACTGTTTAAATCTAGTCAATCGTTATCTATGAAACCGACTTCTAAGATGATGTTTCCCTGATGATCCCAACTTTAACCTGTTTAAGTCTAGAGTCAATCGTTATCTGTGGAACCGACGTCCAAGAGGATGTTTCCCCGATCACCACAATCTTAAACTTTTTAAATCTAGTCAGTCGTTATCTATGAAACCGACTTCTAAGATGATGTTTCCTGATGATCCCAACTTTAACCTGTTTAAGTCTAGAGTCAATCGTTATCTGTGGAACCGACGTCAGAGGATGTTTCCCCGATCACCACAATCTTAAACTGTTTAAATCTAAGTCAATCGTTATCTATGAAACCGACTTCTAAGATGATGTTTCCCTGATGATCACAACTTTAACCTGTTTAAGTCTAGAGTCAATCGTTATCTGTGGCACGGACGTCCAAGAGGATGTTTCCCCGATCACCCCAATCTTAAACTGTTTAAATCTAGTCAATCGTTATCTATGAACCGACTACAAGATGATGTTTCCCCGATGATCACAATCTTAAACTGTTTAAGTCTAGAGTCAATCGTTATCTATGAAACCGACTTCTTAGATGATCTTCCCCTGATGATCCCAACTTTAACCTGTTTTAAGTCAAGTCAATCGTTATCTGTGGAACCGACGTCCAAGAGGATGTTTCCCCGATCACCACAATCTTAAACTGTTTAAATCTAGTCAATCGTTATCTATGGAACCGACTTCTAAGATGATGTTTCCTGATGATCACAACTTTAAACTGTTTAAGTCTAGAGTCAATCGTTATCTGTGGCTTTGGACGTCCAAGAGGATGTTTCCCCGATCACCCCAATCTTAAACTGTTTAAATCTAGTCAATCGTTATCTATGGAACCGACTTCTAAAAGATGATGTTTCCCCGATGATCACAATCTTAAACTGTTTAAGTCTAGAGTCAATCGTTATCTATGAAACCGACTTCTAAGATGATGTTTACCTGATGATCCCAACTTTAACCTGTTTAAGTCTAGAGTCAATCGTTATCTGTGGAACCGTCAAGGGATGTTCCCCCGATCACCACAATCTTAAACTGTTTAAATCTAGTCAATCGTTATCTATGAACCGACTTCTAAGATGATGTTTCCCTGATGATCCCAACTTTAACCTGTTTAAGTCTAGAGTCAATCGTTATCTGTGGAACCGACGTCCAGAGGATGTTTACGATCACCACAATCTTAAACTGTTTAAGTCTAGAGTCAATCGTTATCTCTATGAAGCCGACTTCTAAAGATGATGTTTCTGATGATCCCAACTTTAACCTGTTTAAGTCTAGAGTCCAATCGTTATCTGTGGAACCGACGTCCAAGAGGATGTTTCCCCGATCACCACAATCTTAAACTGTTTAAGTCTAGAGTCAATCGTTATCTATGAAACCGACTTCTAAGATGATGTTTCCCTGATGATCCCAACTTTAACCTGTTAAGTCTAGAGTCCAATCGTTATCTGTGGAACCGACGTCCAAGAGGATGTTTCCCCGATCACCACAATCTTAAACTATTCAAATCTAGTCAATCGTTATCTATGGAACCGACTTCCTAGATGATGTTTCCCCGATGATCACAACTTTAACCTGTTTAAGTCTAGAGTCAATCGTTATCTGTGGAACCGACGTCCAAGAGGGGGATGTTTCCCCGATCACCACAATCTTAAACTGTTTAAATCTAGTCAATCGTTATGTATGGAACCGACTTCTAAGATGATGTTTCCCTGATGATCACAACTTTAACCTGTTTAAGTCTAGAGTCAATCGTTATCTATGAAACAGACTTCTAAGATGATGTTTCCCTGATGATCACAACTTTAACCTGTTTAAGTCTAGAGTCAATCGTTATCCGTGGAACCGACGTCCAAGAGGATGTTTCCCCGATCACCACAATCTTAAACTGTTTAAATCTAGTCAATCGTTATCTATGGAACCGACTTTTAAGATGATGTTTCCCCGATGATCACAACTTTAACCTGCTTAAGTCTAGAGTCAATCGTTATCTGTGGAACCGACGTCCAAGAGGATGTTTCCCCGATCACCACAATCTTAAACTGTTTAAATCTAGTCAATCGTTATCTATGAAACCGACTTCTAAGATGATGTTTCCCTGATGATCCCAACTTTAACCTGTTTAAGTCTAGAGTCAATCGTTATCTGTGGAACCGACGTCCAAGAGGATGTTTCCCCGATCACCACAATCTTAAACTGTTTAAATCTAGTCAATCGTTATCTATGGAACCGACTTCTAAGATGATGTTTCCCTGATGATCCCAACTTTAACATGTTAAGTCTAGAGTCAATCGTTATCTGTGGAACCGATGTCCAAGAGGATGTTACCCCGATCACCACAATCTTAAACTGTTTAAATCTAGTCAATCGTTATCTATGGAACCGACTTCTAAGATGATGTTTCCCCGATGATCACAATCTTAAACTGTTTAAGTCTAGAGTCAATCGTTATCTATGAAACCGACTTCTTAGATGATGTTTCCCTGATGATCCCAACTTTAACCTGTTTAAGTCTAGAGTCAATCGTTATCTGTGGAACCGACGTCCAAGAGGGATGTTTCCCCGATCACCACAATCTTAAACTGTTTAAATCTAGTCAATCATTTATCTATGGAACCGACTTCTAAAGATGATGTTTCCCTGATGATCACAACTTTAACCTGTTTAAGTCTAGAGTCAATCGTTATCTGTGGCACGGACGTCCAAGGGATGTTTCCCCGATCACCCCAATCTTAAACTGTTTAAATCTAGTCCAATCGTTATCTATGGAACCGACTTCTAAGGTGATGTTTCGATGATCACAATCTTAAACTGTTTAAGTCTGAAGTCAATCATTATCTATGAAACCGACTTCTAAGATGATGTTTCCCTGATGATCCCAACTTTAACCTGTTTAAGTCTAGAGTCAATCGTTATCATGGAACCGACGTCAAAGAGGATGTTCCCGATCACCACAATCTTAAACTGTTTAAATCTAGTCAATCGTTATCTATGGAACCGACTTCTAAGATGATGTTTCCCTGATCCCAACTTTAACTTGTTTAAGTCTAGAGTCAATCGTTATCTGTGGAACCGACGTCCAAGAGGATGTTTCCCCGATCACCACAATCTTAAACTGTTTAAATCTAGTCAATCGTTATCTATGGAACCGACTTCTAAGATGATGTTTTCCCGATGATCACAACTTTAACCTGCTTAAGTCTAGAGTCAATCGTTATCTGTGGAACCGACGTCCAAGAGGATGTTTCCCACGATCACCACAATCTTAAACTGTTTAAATCTAGTCAATCGTTATCTATGAAACCGACTTCTAAGATGATGTTTCCCTGATGATCCCAACTTTAACCTGTTTAAGTCTAGAGTCAATCGTTATCTGTGGAACCGACGTCCAAGAGGATGTTTCCCCGATCACCACAATCTTAAACTGTTTAAATCTAGTCAATCGTTATCTATGGAACCGACTTCTAAGATGATGTTTCCCCGATGATCACAACTTTAACCTGCTTAAGTCTAGAGTCAATCGTTATCTGTGGAACCAACGTCCAGGATGTTTCCCCGATCACCACAATCTTAAACTGTTTAAATCTAGTCAATCGTTATCTATGGAACCGACTTCTAAGATGATGTTTCCCTGATGATCCCAACTTTAACCTGTTTAAGTCTAGAGTCAATCGTTATCTGTGGAACCGACGTCCAAGAGGATGTTTCCCCGATCACCACAATCTTAAACTGTTTAAATCTAGTCAATCGTTATCTATGGAACCGACTTCTAAGATGATGTTTCCCTGATGATCACAACTTTAACCTGTTTAAGTCTAGGAGTCGTCGTTATCTGTGGCACGGACGTCCAAAGAGGATGTTTCCCCGATCACCACAATCTTAAACTGTTTAAATCTAGTCAATCGTTATCTATGGAACCGACTTCTAAGATGTTGTTTCCCTGATGATCCACAACTTTAACCTGTTTAAGTCTAGAGTCAATCGTATCTGTGGAACCGACGTCCAAGAGGATGTTTCCCCAGTCACCACAATCTTAAACTGTTTAAATCTAGTCAATCGTTATCTATGAAACCGACTTCTAAGCTGATGTTTCCCCTGATGATCGCAACTTTAACCTGTTTAAGTCTAGAGTCAATCGTTATCTATGAAACGTCCAAGAGGATGTTTCCCCGATCACCACAATCATAAACTGTTTAAATCTAGTCAATCGTTATCTATGGAACCGACTTCTAAGATGATGTTTCCCCGATGATCACAACTTTAACCTGCTTAAGTCTAGAGTCTATCGTTATCTGTGGGACCGACGTCCAAGAGGATGTTTCCCCGATCACCACAATCTTAAACTCTTTAAATCTAGTCAATCGTTATCTATGAAACCGACTTCTAAGATGATGTTTCCCAGATGATCCCAACTTTAACCTGTTTAAGTCTAGAGTCAATCGTTATCTGTGGAACCGACGTCCAAGAGGATGTTTCCCCGATCACCACAATCTTAAACTGTTTAAATCTAGTCAGTCGTTATCTATGAAACCGACTTCTAAGATGATGTTTCCCTGATGATCCCAACTTTAACCTGTTTAAGTCTAGAGTCAATCGTTATCTGTGGAACCGACGTCCAAGAGGATGTTTCCCCGATCACCACAATCTTAAACTGTTTAAATCTAGTCAATCGTTATCTATGGAAACGACTTCTAAGATGATGTTTCCCTGATGATCACAACTTTAACCTGTTTAAGTCTAGAGTCAATCGTTATCTGTGGAACCGACGTCCAAGAGGATGTTTCCCCGATCACCACAATCTTAAACTGTTTAAATCTAGTCAATCGTTATCTATGGAACCGACTTCTAAGATGATGTTTCCGTGATGATCCCAACTTTAACCTGTTTAAGTCTAGAGTCAATCGTTATCTGTGGAACCGACGTCCAAGAGGATGTTTCCCCGATCACCACAATCTTAAACTGTTTAAATCTAGTCAATCGTTATCTATGGAACCGACTTCTAAGATGATGTTTCCCTGATGATCACAACTTTAACCTGTTTAAGTCTAGAGTCAATCGTTATCTGTGGCACGGACGTCCAAGAGGATGTTTCCCCGATCACCACAATCTTAAACTGTTTAAATCTAGTCAATCGTTATCTATGGAACCGACTTCTAAGATGTTGTTTCCCTGATGATCACAACTTTAACCTGTTTAAGTCTAGAGTCAATCGTATCTGTGGAACCGACGTCCAAGAGGATGTTTCCCCGATCACCACAATCTTAAACTGTTTAAATCTAGTCAATCGTTATCTATGAAACCGACTTCTAAGCTGATGTTTCCCTGATGATCGCAACTTTAACCTGTTTAAGTCTAGAGTCAATCGTTATCTATGAAACCGACGTCCAAGAGGATGTTTCCCCGATCACCACAATCATAAACTGTTTAAATCTAGTCAATCGTTATCTATGGAAACGACTTCTAAGATGATGTTTCCCCGATGATCACAACTTTAACCTGCTTAAGTCTAGAGTCTATCGTTATCTGTGGGACCGACGTCCAAGAGGATGTTTCCCCGATCACCACAATCTTAAACTGTTTAAATCTAGTCAATCGTTATCTATGAAACCGACTTCTAAGATGATGTTTCCCTGATGATCCCAACTTTAACCTGTTTAAGTCTAGAGTCAATCGTTATCTGTGGAACCGACGTCCAAGAGGATGTTTCCCCGATCACCACAATCTTAAACTGTTTAAATCTAGTCAGTCGTTATCTATGAAACCGACTTCTAAGATGATGTTTCCCTGATGATCCCAACTTTAACCTGTTTAAGTCTAGAGTCAATCGTTATCTGTGGAACCGACGTCCAAGAGGATGTTTCCCCGATCACCACAATCTTAAACTGTTTAAATCTAGTCAATCGTTATCTATGAAACCGATTTCTAAGATGATGTTTCCTGATGATCCCAACTTTAACCTGTTTAAGTCTAGAGTCAATCGTTATTCAGAACCGACGTCCAAGAGGATGTTTCCCGATCACCACAATCTTAAACTGTTTAAATCTAGTCAATCGTTATCTATGGAACCGACTTCTAAGATGATGCTTCTCGATGATCACAACTTTAACCTGCTTAAGTCTAGAGTCAATCGTTATCTGTGGAACCGACGTCCAAGAGGATACTTCGATCACCACAATCTTAAACTCTTTTAAATCCAATCAATCGTTATCTATGAAACCGACTTTCTAAGATGATACTTCCCTGATGATCCCAACTTAACCTGTTTAAGTCTAGAGTCAATCGTTATCTGTGGAACCGACGTCCAAGAGGATGTTTCCGATCACCACAATCTTAAACTGTTTAAATCTAGTCAATCGTTATGTATGGAACCGACATCTAAGATGATGTTTCCTGATGATCACAACTTTAACCTGTTTAAGTCTAGAGTCAATCACATTCGTGGAACCGACGTCCAAGAGGACGTTTCCCCGATCACCACAATCTTAAACTGTTTAAATCTAGTCAATCGTTATCTATGGAACCGACTTTTAAGATGATGTTCTCTCGATGATCACAACTTTAACTTGCTTAAGTCTAGAGTCAATCGTTATCTGTGTGGAACCGACGTCCAAGAGGATGTTTCCGACTACCACAAACTTAAACTTTTTAAATCTAGTCAATCGTTATCTATGAAACCGACTTCTAAGATGATGTTTCCCTGATGATCCCAACTTAACCCGTTTAAGTCTAGAGTCAATCGTTATCTGTGGAACCGACGTCCAAGAGGATGTTTCCGGATCAACACAATCTAAACTGTTTAAATCTAGTCAATCGTTATCTATGAAACCGACTTCTAAGATGATGTTTCCTGATGATCCCAACTTTAACCTGTTTAAGTCTAGAGTCAATCGTTATCTGTGGGAACCGATGTCCAAGAGGATGTTTCCCTGGATCACCACAATCTTAAACTGTTTAAATCTAGTCAATCGTTATCTATGAGAAACCGACTTCTAAGATGATGTTTCTCGATGATCACAATCTTAAACTGTTTAAGTCTAGAGTCAATCGTTATCTATGAAACCGGACTTCTAAGATGATGTTTCACTGATGATCACAACTTTAACCTGTTTGGTCTAGAGTCAATCGTTATCTGTGGAACCGACGTCCAAGAGGATGTTTCCCTGATCACCACAATCTTAAACTGTTTAAATCTAGTCAATCGTTATCTATGGAACCGACTTCTAAGATGATGTTTCCCCGATGATCACAACTTTAACCTGCTTAAGTCTAGAGTCAATCGTTATCTGTGGAACCGACGTCCAAGAGGATGTTTCCCCGATCACCACAATCTTAAACTTCTTTAAATCCAATCAATCGTTATCTATGAAACCGACTTAAGATGATATTTCCCTGATGATCCCAACTTTAACCTGTTTAAGTCTAGAGTCAATCGTTATCTGTGGAACTGACGTCCAAGAGGATGTTTCCCCGATCACCACAATCTTAAACTGTTTAAATCTAGCTAATCGTTATGGCGTAAAACTCTACATCTAAGATGATGTTTCCCTGATGATCACGCTAACTTTAACCTGTTTAAGTCTAGAGTCAATCGTTATCTGTGGAACCGACGTCCAAGAGGATGTTTCCCGATCACCACAATCTTAAACTGTTTAAATCTAGTCAATCGTTATCTATGGAACCGACTTTAAGATGATGTTTCTGATGATCACAACTTTAACTTGCTTAAGTCTAGAGTCAATCGTTATCTGTGGAACCGACGTCCAAGAGGATGTTTCCCCGATCACCACAAACTTAAACTTTTTAAATCTAGTCAATCGTTATCTATGAAACCGACTTCTAAGATGATGTTTCCTGATGATCCCAACTTTAACCTGTTTAAGTCTAGAGTCAACGTTATCTGTGGAACCGACGTCCAAGAGGATGTTTCCCTGATCACCACAATCTTAAACTGTTTAAATCTAGGTCAATCGTTATCTATGAAACCGACTTCTAAGATGTTTCCCTGATGATCCTAACTTTAACCTGTTTAAGTCTAGAGTCAATCGTTATCTGTGGAACCGATGTCCAAGAGGATGTTTCACCGATCACCACAATCTTAAACTGTTTAAATCTAGTCAATCGTTATCTATGAAACCGACTTCTAAGATGATGTTTCCCTGATGATCCCAACTTTAACCTGTTTAAGTCTAGAGTCAATCGTTATCTGTGGAACCGACGTCCAAGAGGATGTTTCCCCTGATCACCACAATCTTAAACTGTTTAAATCTAGTCAGTCGTTATCTATGAAACCGACTTCTAAGATGATGTTTCTCTGATGATCCGAACTTTAACCTGTTTAAGTCTAGAGTCAATCGTTATCTGTGGAACCGACGTCCAAGAGGATGTTTCCCCGATCACCACAATCTTAAACTGTTTAAATCTAGTCAATCGTTATCTATGAAACCGACTTCTAAGATGATGTTTCCCTGATGATCACAACTTTAACCTGTTTAAGTCTAGAGTCAATCGTTATCTGTGGAACCGACGTCCAAGAGGATGTTTCCCCGATCACCACAATCTTAAACTGTTTAAGTCTAGAGTCAATCGTTATCTATGAAACCGACTTCTAAGATGATGTTTCCCTGATGATCCCAACTTTAACCTGTTTAAGTCTAGAGTCAATCGTTATCTGTGGAACCGACGTCCAAGAGGATGTTTCCCCGATCACCACAATCTTAAACTGTTTAAATCTAGTCAATCGTTATCTATGGAACCGACTTCTAAGATGATGTTTCCCCGATGATCACAACTTTAACCTGCTTAAGTCTAGAGTCAATCGTTATCTGTGGAACCGACGTCCAAGAGGATGTTTCCCCGATCACCACAATCTTAAACTCTTTAAATCCAATCAATCGTTATCTATGAAACCGACTTCTAAGATGATATTTCCCTGATGATCCCAACTTTAACCTGTTTAAGTCTAGAGTCAATCGTTATCTGTGGAACCGACGTCCAAGAGGATGTTTCCCCGATCACCACAATCTTAAACTGTTTAAATCTAGTCAATCGTTATGTATGGAACCGACATCGAAGATGATGTTTCCCTGATGATCACAACTTTAACCTGTTTAAGTCTAGAGTCAATCGTTATCTGTGGAACCGACGTCCAAGAGGATGTTTCCCCGATCACCACAATCTTAAACTGTTTAAATCTAGTCAATCGTTATCTATGGAACCGACTTCTAAGATGATGTTTCCCCGATGATCACAACTTTAACTTGCTTAAGTCTAGAGTCAATCGTTATCTGTGGAACCGACGTCCAAGAGGATGTTTCCCCGATCACCACAATCTTAAACTGTTTAAATCTAGTCAATCGTTATCTATGAAACCGACTTCTAAGATGATGTTTCCCTGATGATCCCAACTTTAACCTGTTTAAGTCTAGAGTCAATCGTTATCTGTGGAACCGATGTCCAAGAGGATGTTTCCCCGATCACCACAATCTTAAACTGTTTAAATCTAGTCAATCGTTATCTATGAAACCGACTTCTAAGATGATGTTTCCCCGATGATCACAATCTTAAACTGTTTAAGTCTAGAGTCAATCGTTATCTGTGGAACCGACGTCCAAGCGGATGTTTCCCTGATCACCACACCCTTTAAACTGTTTTAAATTTAATAACGTTAAGTCTATGAAACCGACTCTAAGATGATGTTTCCCTGATGATCCCAACTTTAACCTGTTTAAGTCTAGAGTCAATCGCTATCTGTGGAACTGACGTCCAAGAGGATGTTTCCCCCGATCACCACAATCTTAACCTGTTTAATCTACCGTTATCTATGAAACCGACTTCTAAGATGATGTTTCTCTGATGATCCTAACTTAACCTGTTTAAGTCTAGAGTCAATCATTATCTGTGGAACCGACGTCCAAGAGGATGTTTCCCCGATCACCACAATCTTTAAACTGTTTAAATCTAGTCAATCGTTATCTATGGAACCGACTTCTAAGATGATGTTTCCTTGATGATCACAACTTTAAACTGTTTAAGTCTAGAGTCAATCGTTATCTGTGGAACCGGGACGTCCAAGAAGATGTTTCCCCGATCACCACAATCTTAAACTGTTTAAATCTAGTCAATTCCCCGTTATCTATGGAACCGACTTCTAAGATGATGTTTCCCTGATGATCACAACTTTAACCTGCTTAAGTCTAGAGTCAATCGTTATCTGTGGAACCGACGAAGAGGATGTTTCCCCTGATCACCACAATCTTAAACTGTTTAAATCTAGTCAATCGTTATCTATGAAAAACCGACTTCTAAGATGATGTTTCCTGATGATCCCAACTTAACCTGTTTAAGTCTAGAGTCAATCGTTATCTGTGGAACCGACGTCCAAGAGGATGTTTCCCCGATCACCACAATCTTAAACTGTTTAAATCTAGTCAATCGTTATCTATGAAACCGACTTCTAGATGATGTTTCCCTGATGATCCCAACTTTAACCTGTTTAAGTCTAGAGTCAATCGTTATCTGTGGAACCGACGTCCAAGAGGATGTTTCCCCGATCACCACAATCTTAAACTGTTTAAATCTAGTCAATCGTTATCTATGAAACTGACTTTAAGATGATGTTTCCTTGATGATCCCAACTTTAACCTGTTTAAGTCTAGGAGTCAATCGTTATCTGTGGAACCGACGTCCAAGAGGATGTTTCCTGATCACCACAATCTTAAACTGTTTTTAGTCTAGTCAATCGTTATCTATGAAACCGACTTCTAAGATGATGTTTCCCTGATGATCCCAACTTTAACCTGTTTAAGTCTAGAGTCAATCGTTATCTGTAAAACCGACGTCCAAGAGGATGTTTCCCGATCACCACAATCTTAAACTGTTTAAATCTAGTCAATCGTTATCTATGAAACCGACTTCTAAGATGATGTTTCCGATGATCCCAACTTTAACCTGCTTGGTCTAGAGTCAATCGTTGTCTGTGGAACCGACGTCCAAGAGGATGTTTCCGATCACCACAATCTTAAACTGTTTAAATCTAGTCAACGTTATCTATGAAACCGACTTCTAAGATGATGTTTCCCTGATGATCCCAACTTAACCTGTTTAAGTCTAGAGTCAATCGTTATCTGTGGAACCGACGTCCAAGAGGATGTTTCCCGATCACCACAATCTTAAACTGTTTAAATCTAGTCAATCGTTATCTATGAAACCGACTTCTAAGATGATGTTTCCCCTTGATGATCCCAACTTTAACCTGTTTAAGTCTAGAGCTCAATCGTTATCTGGAACCGACGTCCAAGAGGATGTTTCCCCGATCACCACAATCTTTAAACTGTTTAAATCTAGTCAATTATCTATGGAACCGACTTCTAATATGATGTTTCCCCGATGATCACAACTTTAACCTGCTTAAGTCTAGAGTCAATCGTTATCTGTGGAACCGACGTCCAAGAGGATGTTTCCCCGATCACCACAATCTTAAACTCTTTAAATCCAATCAATCGTTATCTATGAAACCGACTTCTAAGATGATATTTCCCTGATGATCCCAACTTTAACCTGTTTAAGTCTAGAGTCAATCGTTATCTGTGGAACCGACGTCCAAGAGGATGTTTCCCCGATCACCACAAACTTAAACTTTTTAAATCTAGTCAATCGTTATCTATGAAACCGACTTCTAAGATGATGTTTCCCTGATGATCCCAACTTTAACCTGTTTAAGTCTAGAGTCAATCGTTATCTGTGGAACCGACGTCCAAGAGGATGTTTCCCCGATCACCACAATCTTAAACTGTTTAAATCTAGTCAATCGTTATCTATGAAACCGACTTCTAAGATGATGTTTCCCTGATGATCCCAACTTTAACCTGTTTAAGTCTAGAGTCAATCGTTATCTGTGGAACCGATGTCCAAGAGGATGTTTCCCCGATCACCACAATCTTAAACTGTTTAAATCTAGTCAATCGTTATCTATGAAACCGACTTCTAAGATGATGTTTCCCCGATGATCACAATCTTAAACTGTTTAAGTCTAGAGTCAATCGTTATCTGTGGAACCGACGTCCAAGCGGATGTTTCCCCGATCACCACAATCTTAAACTGTTTAAATCTAGTCAATCGTTATCTATGAAACCGACTTCTAAGATGATGTTTCCCTGATGATCCCAACTTTAACCTGTTTAAGTCTAGAGTCAATCGTTATCTGTGGAACCGACGTCCAAGAGGATGTTTCCCCGATCACCACAATCTTAAACTGTTTAAATCTAGTCAGTCGTTATGTATGAAACCGACTTCTAAGATGATGTTTCTCTGATGATCCCAACTTTAACCTGTTTAAGTCTAGAGTCAATCGTTATCTGTGGAACCGACGTCCAAGAGGATGTTTCCCCGATCACCACAATCTTAAACTGTTTAAATCTAGTCAATCGTTATCTATGGAACCGACTTCTAAGATGATGTTTCCCTGATGATCACAACTTTAACCTGTTTAAGTCTAGAGTCAATCGTTATCTGTGGAACCGACGTCCAAGAGGATGTTTCCCCGATCACCACAATCTTAAACTGTTTAAATCTAGTCAATCGTTATCTATGGAACCGACTTCTAAGATGATGTTTCCCCGATGATCACAACTTTAACCTGCTTAAGTCTAGAGTCAATCGTTATCTGTGGAACCGACGTCCAAGAGGATGTTTCCCCGATCACCACAATCTTAAACTGTTTAAATCTAGTCAATCGTTATCTATGAAACCGACTTCTAAGATGATGTTTCCCTGATGATCCCAACTTTAACCTGTTTAAGTCTAGAGTCAATCGTTATCTGTGGAACCGACGTCCAAGAGGATGTTTCCCCGATCACCACAATCTTAAACTGTTTAAATCTAGTCAATCGTTATCTATGAAACCGACTTCTAAGATGATGTTTCCCTGATGATCCCAACTTTAACCTGTTTAAGTCTAGAGTCAATCGTTATCTGTGGAACCGACGTCCAAGAGGATGTTTCCCCGATCACCACAATCTTAAACTGTTTAAATCTAGTCAATCGTTATCTATGAAACCGACTTCTAAGATGATGTTTCCCTGATGATCCCAACTTTAACCTGTTTAAGTCTAGAGTCAATCGTTATCTGTGGAACCGACGTCCAAGAGGATGTTTCCCCGATCACCACAATCTTAAACTGTTTAAATCTAGTCAATCGTTATCTATGAAACCGACTTCTAAGATGATGTTTCCCTGATGATCCCAACTTTAACCTGTTTAAGTCTAGAGTCAATCGTTATCTGTGGAACCGACGTCCAAGAGGATGTTTCCCCGATCACCACAATCTTAAACTGTTTAAATCTAGTCAATCGTTATCTATGAAACCGACTTCTAAGATGATGTTTCCCTGATGATCCCAACTTTAACCTGTTTAAGTCTAGAGTCAATCGTTATCTGTGGAACCGACGTCCAAGAGGATGTTTCCCCGATCACCACAATCTTAAACTGTTTAAATCTAGTCAATCGTTATCTATGAAACCGACTTCTAAGATGATGTTTCCCTGATGATCCCAACTTTAACCTGTTTAAGTCTAGAGTCAATCGTTATCTGCGGAACCGACGTCCAAGAGGATGTTTCCCCGATCACCACAATCTTAAACTGTTTAAATCTAGTCAATCGTTATCTATGAAACCGACTTCTAAGATGATGCTTCCCTGATGATCCCAACTTTAACCTGTTTAAGTCTAGAGTCAATCGTTATCTGTGGAACCGACGTCCAAGAGGATGTTTCCCCGATCACCACAATCTTAAACTGTTTAAATCTAGTCAATCGTTATCTATGAAACCGACTTCTAAGATGATGTTTCCCTGATGATCCCAACTTTAACCTGTTTAAGTCTCGAGTCAATCGTTATCTGTGGAACCGACGTCCAAGAGGATGTTTCCCCGATCACCACAATCTTAAACTGTTTAAATCTAGTCAATCGTTATCTATGAAACCGACTTCTAAGATGATGTTTCCCTGATGATCCCAACTTTAACCTGTTTAAGTCTAGAGTCAATCGTTATCTGTGGAACCGACGTCCAAGAGGATGTTTCCCCGATCACCACAATCTTAAACTGTTTAAATCTAGTCAATCGTTATCTATGGAACCGACTTCTAAGATGATGTTTCCCTGATGATCCCAACTTTAACCTGTTTAAGTCTAGAGTCAATCGTTATCTGTGGAACCGACGTCCAAGAGGATGTTTCCCCGATCACCACAATCTTAAACTGTTTAAATCTGATCCAATCTACGTTATCTATGAAACCGACTTCTAAGATGATGTTTCCCTGATGATCCCAACTTTAACCTGTTTAAGTCTAGAGTCAATCGTTATCTGTGGAACCGACGTCCAAGGATGTTCTTGATCTCCATACAATCTTAAACTGTTTAAATCTAGTCAATCGTTATCTATGAAACCGACTTCTAAGATGATGTTTCCCTGATGATCACAACTTTAACCTGTTTAAGTCTAGAGTCAATCGTTATCTGTGGAACCGACGTCCAAAGAGGATGTTTCCCCGATCACCACAATCCCAAACTGTTTAAATCTAGTCAATCGTTATCTATGAAACCGACTTCTAAGATGATGTTTCCCTGATGATCCCAACTTTAACCTGTTTAAGTCTAGAGTCAATCGTTATCTGTGGAACCGACGTCCAAGAGGATGTTTCCCCGATCACCACAATCTTAAACTGTTTAAGTCTAGAGTCAATCGTTATCTATGAAACCGACTTCTAAGATGATGTTTCCCTGATGATCCCAACTTTAACCTGTTTAAGTCTAGAGTCAATCGTTATCTCTGGAACCGACGTCCAAGAGGATGTTTCCCCGATCACCACAATCTTAAACTGTTTAAGTCTAGAGTCAATCGTTACGACTTCTAAGATGATGTTTCCCCAATTGATCCCAACTTTAACCTGTTTAAGTCTAGAGTCAATCGTTATCTGTGGAACCGACGTCCAAGAGGATGTTTCCCCGATCACCACAATCTTAAACTGTTTAAATCTAGTCAATCGTTATCTATGAAACCGACTTCTAGATGATGTTTCCCTGATGATCCCAACTTTAACCTGTTTAAGTCTAGAGTCAATCGTTATCTGTGGAACCGACGTCCAAGGGGATGTTTCCCCGATCACCACAATCTTAAACTGTTTAAATCTAGTCAATCGTTATCTATGAAACCGACTTCTAAGATGATGTTTCCCTGATGATCACAACTTTAACCTGTTTAAGTCTAGAGTCAATCGTTATCTGTGGAACCGACGTCCAAGAGGATGTTTCCCCGATCACCACAATCTTAAACTGTTTAAGTCTAGAGTCAATCGTTATCTATGAAACCGACTTCTAAGATGATGTTTCTGATGATCCCAACTTTAACCTGTTTAAGTCTAGAGTCAATCGTTATCTGTGGAACCGACGTCCAAGAGGATGTTTCCCCGATCACCACAATCTTAAACTGTTTAAATCTAGTCAATCGTTATCTATGGAACCGACTTCTAAGATGATGTTTCCCTGATCAGTCCCATAACTTTAACCTATTTAAGTCTAGAGTCAATCGTTATCTGTGGAACCGACGTCCAAGAGGATGATTCCTCGATCACCACAATCTTAAACTGTTTAAATCTAGTCAATCGTTATCTATGGAACCGACTTCTAAGGTGATGTTTCCCTGATGATCCAAACTTTAACCTGTTTAAGTCTAGAAGAGTCAATCGTTATCTGTGGAACCGACGTCCAAGAGGATGTTTCCCCGATCACAACAATCTTAAACTGTTTAAATCTAGTCAATCGTTATCTATGGAACCGACTTCTAAGATGATGTTTCCCTGATGATCCCAACTTTAACCTGTTTAAGTCTAGAGTCAATCAATTATCTGTGGAACCGACGTCCAAGAGGATGTTTCCCGATCACCACAATCTTAAACTGTTTAAATCTAGTCAATCGTTATCTATGAAACCGACTTCTAAGATGATGTTTCCCTGATGATCCCAACTTTAACCTGTTTAAGTCTAGAGAGTCAATCGTTATCTGTGGAACCGACGTCCAAGAGGATGTTTCCCCGATCACCACAATCTTAAAATGTTTAAGTCTAGAGTCAATCGTTATCTATGAAACCGACTTCTAAGATGATGATGTTTCCCTGATGATCCCAACTTTAACTCGTTTAAGTCTAGAGTCAATCGTTATCTGTGGAACCGACGTCCAAGAGGATGTTTCCCCGATCACCACAATCTTAAACTGTTTAAATCTAGTCAATCGTTATCTATGAAACCGACTTCTAAGATGATGTTTCCCTGATGATCCCAACTTTAACCTGTTTAAGTCTAGAGTCAATCGTTATCTGTGGAACCGACGTCCAAGAGGATGTTTCCCCGATCACCACAATCTTAAACTGTTTGGAATCTAGTCAATCGTTATCTATGAAACCGACTTCCCAAGATGATGTTTCCCTGATGATCACAACTTTAACCTGTTTAAGTCTAGAGTCAATCGTTATCTGTGGAACCGACGTCCAAGAGGATGTTTCCCTGATCACCACAATCTTAAACTGTTTAAGTCTAGAGTCAATCGTTATCTATGAAACCGACTTCAAGATGATGTTTCCTGGATGATCACAACTTTAACCTGTTTAAGTCTAGAGTCAATCGTTATCTGTGGAACCGACGTCCAAGAGGATGTTTCCCCGATCACCACAATCTTAAACTGTTTAAGTCTAGAGTCAATCGTTATCTATGAAACCGACTTCTAAGATGATGTCCCTGATGATCCCAACTTTAACCTGTTTAAGTCTAGAGTCAATCGTTATCTGTGGAACCGACGTCCAAGAGGATGTTTCCCCGATCACCACAATCTTAAACTGTTTAAGTCTAGAGTCAATCGTTATCTATGAAACCGACTTCTAAGATGATGTTTCTGATGATCCCAACTTTAACCTGTTTAAGTCTAGAGTCAATCGTTATCCGTGGAACTCGACGTCCAAGAGGATGTTTCCCCGATCACCACAATCTTAAACTGTTTAAATCTAGTCAATCGTTATCTATGAAACCGACTTCTCTAAGATGATGTTTCCCTGATGATCCCAACTTTAACCTGTTTAAGTCTAGAGTCAATCGTTATCTGTGGAACCGACGTCCAAGAGGATGTTTCCCCGGATCACCACAATCTTAAACTGTTTAAATCTAGTCAATCGTTATCTATGAAACTGACTTCAAGATGATGTTTCCCTGATGATCACAACTTTAACCTGTTTAAGTCTAGAGTCAATCGTTATCTGTGGAACCGACGCTTAAGAGGATGTTTCCCTGATCACCACAATCTTAAACTGTTTAAGTCTAGAGTCAATCGTTATCTATGAAACCGACTTCTAAGATGAGTTTCCCTGATGATCCCAACTTTGACCTGTTTAAGGTCTAGAGTCAATCGTTATCTGTGGAACCGACGTCCAAGAGGATGTTTCCGATCACCACAATCTTAAACTGTTTAAATCTAGTCAATCGTTATCTATGGAACCGACTTCTAAGATGATGTTTCGATGATCCCAACTTTAACCTATTTAAGTCTAGAGTCAATCGTTATCTGTGGAACTGACGTCCAAGAGGATGAAAGCTGATCACCACAATCTTAAACTGTTTAAATCTAGTCAATCGTTATTTATGGAACCGACTTCTAAGGTGATGTTTCCCTGATGATCCCAAATTTAACCTGTTTAAGTCTAGAGTCAATCGTTATCTGTGGAACCGACGTCCAAGAGGATGTTTCCCCGATCACCACAATCTTAAACTGTTTAAATCTAGTCAATCGTTATCTATGGAACCGACTTCTAAGATGATGTTTCCCTGATGATCCCAACTTTAACCTGTTTAAGTCTAGAGTCAATCGTTATCTGTGGAACCGACGTCCAAGAGGATGTTTCCCCGATCACCACAATCTTAAACTGTTTAAATCTAGTCAATCGTTATCTATGAAACCGACTTCTAAGATGATGTTTCCCTGATGATCCCAACTTTAACCTGTTTAAGTCTAGAGTCAATCGTTATCTGTGGAACCGACGTCCAAGAGGATGTTTCCCCGATCACCACAATCTTAAACTGTTTAAGTCTAGAGTCAATCGTTATCTATGAAACCGACTTCTAAGATGATGTTTCCCTGATGATCCCAACTTTAACCTGTTTAAGTCTAGAGTCAATCGTTATCTGTGGAACCGACGTCCAAGAGGATGTTTCCCGATCACCACAATCTTAAACTGTTTAAATCTAGTCAATCGTTATCTATGAAACCGACTTCTAAGATGATGTTTCCCTGATGATCCCAACTTTAACCTGTTTAAGTCTAGAGTCAATCGTTATCTGTGGAACCGACGTCCAAGAGGATGTTTCCCCGATCACCACAATCTTAAACTGTTTAAATCTAGTCAATCGTTATCTATGAAACCGACTTCTAAGATGATGTTTCCCTGATGATCACAACTTTAACCTGTTTAAGTCTAGAGTCAATCGTTATCTGTGGAACCGACGTCCAAGAGGATGTTTCCCCGATCACCACAATCTTAAACTGTTTAAGTCTAGAGTCAATCGTTATCTATGAAACCGACTTCTAAGATGATGTTTCCCTGATGATCCCAACTTTAACCTGTTTAAGTCTAGAGTCAATCGTTATCTGTGGAACCGACGTCCAAGAGGATGTTTCCCCGATCACCACAATCTTAAACTGTTTAAATCTAGTCAATCGTTATCTATGGAACCGACTTCTAAGATGATGTTTCCCTGATGATCCCAACTTTAACCTATTTAAGTCTAGAGTCAATCGTTGTCTGTGGAACCGACGTCCAAGAGGATGATTCCTCGATCACCACAATCTTAAACTGTTTAAATCTAGTCAATCGTTAACTATGGAACCGACTTCTAAGGTATGTTTCCCTGATGATCCCAACTTTAACCTGTTTAAGTCTAGAGTCAATCGTTATCTGTGAAACTGACGTCCAAGAGGATGTTTCCCCGATCACCACAATCTTAAACTGTTTAAATCTAGTCAATCGTTATCTATGGAACCGACTTCTAAGATGATGTTTCCTGATGATCCCAACTTTAACCTGTTTAAGTCTAGAGTCAATCGTTATCTGTGGAACCGACGTCCAAGAGGATGTTTCCCCGATCACCACAATCTTAAACTGTTTAAATCTAGTCAATCGTTATCTATGAAACCGACTTCTAAGATGATGTTTCCCTGATGATCCCAACTTTAACCTGTTTAAGTCTAGAGTCAATCGTTATCTGTGGAACCGACGTCCATGAGGATGTTTCCCCTGATCACCACAATCTTAAACTGTTTAAATCTAGTCAATCGTTATCTATGAAACTGACTTCTAAGATGATGTTTCCTGATGACTACAACTTTAACCTGTTTAAGTCTAGAGTCAAATCGTTATCTGTGGAACCGACGTCCAAGAGGATGTTTCCCGATCACCACAATCTTAAACTGTTTAAATCTAGTCAATCGTTATCTATGAAACCGACTTCTAAGATGATGTTTCCCTGATGATCCCAACTTTAACCTGTTTAAGTCTAGAGTCAATCGTTATCTGTGGAACCGACGTCCAAGAGGATGTTTCCCTCGATCACCACAATCTTAAACTGTTTAAATCTAGTCAATCGTTATCTATGAAACCGACTTCTAAGATGATGTTTCCTTGATGATCCCAACTTTAACCTGTTTAAGTCTAGAGTCAATCGTTATCTGTGGAACCGACGTCCAAGAGGATGTTTCCCCTGATCACCACAATCTTAAACTGTTTAAGTCTAGAGTCAATCGTTATCTATGAAACCGACTTCTAAGATGATGTTTCCCTGATGATCCCAACTTTAACCTGTTTAAGTCTAGAGTCAATCGTTATCTGTGGAACCGACGTCCAAGAGGATGTTTCCCTGATCACCACAATCTTAAACTGTTTAAATCTAGTCAATCGTTATCTATGAAACAGACTTCTAAGATGATGTTTCCCTGATGATCCCAACTCTAACCTGTTTAGGTCTAGAGTCAATCGTTATCTGTGGAACCGACGTCCAAGAGGATGTTTCCCCTGATCACCACAATCTTAAACTGTTTAAATCTAGTCAATCGTTATCTATGAAACCGACTTCTAAGATGATGTTTCCCCGATGATCCCAACTTTAACCTGTTTAAGTCTAGAGTCAATCGTTATCTGTGGAACCGACGTCCAAGAGGATGTTTCCCGATCACCACAATCTTAAACTGTTTAAGTCTAGAGAGTCAATCGTTATCTATGAAACCGACTTCTAAGATGATGTTTCCCTGATGATCCCAACTTTAACCTGTTTAAGTCTAGAGTCAATCGTTATCTGTGGAACCGACGTCCAAGAGGATGTGTTTCCCTGATCACCACAATCTTAAACCGTTTAAATCTAGTCAATCGTTATCTATGGAACCGACTTCTAAGATGATGTTTCCCCTGATGATCCCAACTTTGACCTGTTTAAGTCTAGAGTCAATCGTTATCTGTGGAACCGACGTCCAAGAGGATGATTCCTCGATCACCACAATCTTAAACTGTTTAAATCTAGTCAATCGTTATCTATGGAACCGACTTCTAAGGTGATGTTTCCCTGATGATAACCTGTTTAAGTCTAGAGTCAATCGTTATCTGTGGAACCGACATCCAAGAGAATGTTTTCCCGATCACTGCTAACTTAACCTGTCTAAGTCTAGAAGTAACCGTTTTCTTCTACCACTATCCGCATAAACTGATTCTTAATGGAACCCCCTACCTCGAATGCTACCCTGGCTTTGTAAAGGAGAAAGTTACTGTAAAAGACAAATCATCAAAAGGTCCCCCTTACTTAAAAATAAAAAATGAGGAAGAAAGTCGCTATCAATACTGTAAAGAGCACAGTTAATGGATTGAAAAAATATTTTCCCGAAATAACAGAAAGACTTTGTAAATTTCTACCGAAAGTAGCACTGGCTGCTCGGTTAATGAATGACAAATGTTTCCTTATAGGGAAATGGCTAGTATTATCATTACTATTTGCCTCAAGCTTAATTAAGTAAATTCAGGCAGGTGTAATGCGCATGAGGCTTTTCAAAAAATAAAGTTACTATTAGCAAGATAATTTTTGCAAGTCCTATTTTCCTTTGGTGTCTCTTGTGCCTGACCTTGTGCCTGATTTTACTTTATTGTGTTTTGATCAACCAACGCTATACATATGAACAATATGTCTATATGCTTGTAAGACGTAAGTATGTATTTAATTGTCAGAAACGGTCTGTTTTCTGTCTTTAAAAAGATGTCAAACGACAAACATTCTTCATTTTCAGTCCTGTCTCTCGCCTTTTAATTTCATTAGCCTAAAATGTTCCAGACGCTGATTCTTTCACCGCAGTAGGTCTTGGTAAATGATTTTTTTGTGGGGACTGATTTTAACTGACAGTATGATCTTGTTTTTAGGCATAGTAAATGCAGTAAAGTTATAAAAAAAAAGACAATTAAAAACGCAAGGAAAAAGAGGAACACATGTTTTTAAACTTTCTGTCGTACTCCACAAAGAATCTACGGCATGGCGATGACAAATTTCGATGCAGGTTGTAAAAAATTGAGACGCTTAAATAATTAAAGATCAACATGTTAACAAGTGCATAAGGAAAGTAAAATAAAATATGAAGGAGTAAGAGGAGTAAGTAAAAGAGGCAACAAAACTTTGAGGGGTGGAGAGAGAATGTAAAGAGGCAAGAGAAGATAGCTAAAGAAGTTAAGGATGAGTATGAGGAAAAAAATGATAGAAAAGCCAATGAGATTGGGAGGAAGGTGGAGGAAAAACGAAAAAAAGACGACGACAAAAGGTATAGAAATTGGTTATACGCAAAAATAAGATTGTGAAGTGGGAAGAGAAGATAAAGATTGTGAAGTGGGGGGAGAGGATAAAGATTGTGAAGTGGGGGGAGAGGATAAAGATTGTGAAGTGGGGGGAGAGGATAAAGATTGTGAAGTGGGGGGAGAGGATAAAGATTGTGAAGTGGGGGGAGGAGGAATAAAGATTGTGAAAGTGGGAGGAAATAAAGCCGACAGAGGACGATAAAAAAAGAGAAGTAGGAAGATGCGGTAGAAGGGACAACATTTTGAAGAAGAAAGAGAAGCTAAAGAAGAAGAATAACAGAGAATGCAGAAGAAAATAGGTATAAGTAGAAGTGAGAGGAACAGGTAGCCTATGATAGAGGTGACTGAGAAACTAAAGAGGAAGGAAAGTGATAGAAAAGAATAAAGAGAAAGAAGAAGACCAGAGGAGTGGTGGGAGTAAATTGTGTGCAGTATTAATGAAGGGAAATGAGGCTTCTTTTTTTCACTTTTGATCGGCTGCAAACGTCTTCGCTTCTAACGAACTGGTTGGCCGCTTTTAGATTACCTTCGGACAGATGTGAGAATTATTATTTTTTCTTCTGATAGAAAAAGGTGAGCAAATTTTACGAAATGTTAAGTTGCCTGGTTAATCATTTTTGCGAAAATATGAAATCAAGATATTTGACATGGAGTCATATATTATTTTCTTTTTGACATTATTTTAAAAAATCAAATTATCCTTCTCCTATATTTGTATGAGCGAAGCGGAATAAAAACATTACAATAGCAGTAATGGGAACCCGGAAGATTGTTTAACGCCAATGATTCAAATGGGGAGGGTCCAATTAGATCAAATGTCCATTGAAAAGATTTACTGAGGAGAGCTGGGGGAGAGATGACCCGTAATACCGATAAGAATATTTTTGGGGGTTATGTGAATTTTCATCTAAGATAGGGAAAATTGTTTACATTCAATTTTATAAATACTAAGTTTAAATTTAATTTTCTCTAGCGTTTTCTTTTTTTTTTCTTCTTTTATGGCTTATGTACGTAAAGGACAGGGTGATCATGGCTTTTTTACAACTTCCTATACTTTGTAGGTCTAATCAATGATTGTCGCCATTATTTCTCGCAGGGCTTTACGGCCATATTACGTTGAAACACCGGTTCTTGTACGATCAGCGAAGTTAAGCAACGCCAAGCTTGGTCAGTACTTAGATAGGTAACTACTTGGGAATACCGGTGATTTAAGGATAGATGTATGGTTGACGTTAGAGATAACGGTCCAGAATTGGAAATAGGAGGGCCGAGTTTCAATTTCAGTTGGGCTCGTTATACGCAAATACGAGCAAATAGAATTTGGAAAGATATGAATCCAACGCTTCTTCCCTTACCTTTGGCCGTCAGCATGTTCTGTGAGTGTTAAAATCTCCAAGCTATCTTTTCTCATAATGTGTCTCCAAATTATTTTCAGGCCGTCGGCGATCATGGTTCTTCACAACTTCCTAACTTTGTCACATTAAGCAATGATTTTCCCCTTTACTATCCTTCCTAAATCTTTATTCTGCCACACAAACCACTTAGGTATTTTTCTTTAGCCCCTCTTGCCACCTGCATGTCCCGTGAGTATCAAAATCTCTAAGTTATCTTTCCTCATTACGTGTCCCCCAAATTCACTTTAAATCAAATTTTATATAAAATTATTTTTTATTATTTTCAAGCCGTGGGCGATCATGGTTCTTCCCAACTTCCTATCTTTTGTTATATTAAGCAATGATTTTCCCTTTACTATGAGAGCCGAACTCGAACTCCGGTTGAATACGTTGCATTCGCTTACGCACAAATACTCTTGGGAAAGGTAATAATCCTTCTCTTTCCTCCAGCTATGGGTCAAATAACAAGAAAATTACCGCAGAAATTAATGACAACCTACTGCAATAAAATCTTCTGTCCAGTCAGTCACGTCTCTTTCGAGACATGATCGCCCAAAGCGTGTATCACGTATGGCACTTTACTGACTGAACTTATCATATGCCATAACAATTTCACATTTTCTACAAAGTGTTAACCCCTCCGACGTTTTTAATTATTTTCAAGCCATGGACGATCATGGTTCTTCACAACTTCCTAACTTTTGTAACATTAAGCAATGATTTCCCACTTACTATCCTTTCTAAGTTCTTATTCTGCCACACAAACTTTTTATGTATTTTTCCTTACCCACTCTTGCCACCTGCATGTCCCGTGAGTATCAAAATCTCTAAGCTATCTTTCCTCATTATCTGTCCCTAGAGTCGGTTTAAATTAAATTTGATATAACATTATTATCGTTACCATATTTCTTAAATGCAAGTTTTCATATTTCCAATTGAAGGAACGCTGAACAGTATTTGTTTTATATTCACTAAGATTTGTGACATGCAAGGAAAATATTAAATTAACAAACTTTACATGTGATAAATGACTCCTACAGAGTTCTCTATTAGGAGAATTCCACACGTTCGCCTTTTTTTAATGACCTTTCATAACTACGCAAAACCTAATAAATACGACATTAATTATTTAAATAAAAGTTATTATCGAATATATATATATAGTGTATCGAGGCAGCAGATCATTTTTTAAACATATACTGTTAAATATAACAAACAATAAATGTCTATCATGTTCAATCATGAGCCGTTCTAAACATCGTATTTTAGCTTTAATTTCAAGTGAAAATAAAAACAAAAATTGTCCAACATTTGGATATTTTTTTATTATGCTGATTCTAAGTTTTCGGCTCCAATGAGCCATCTTCAGATGGGTTATAGGGACGTTAGCATAAAGACAACCACCATCAAAGATGAATTTATTTTGTGTTGACATAAAACATTGCTATGCAACGATAAGTTATCGAATAGCAGACCCAGTTCGTAAATTTGTAATGCGGTTCTATGCCGTCACACCGCGTAAGAGACCGAAAAGAACCATATGTCTAAATGCATATCGTCCTTGTAACCTCTTTGAAGATGGCTCATGTGAGCCGAAAACTTAGAACAAGCATAATAAAAAAATATCCAAATTTCAAGAAAAAATTTCAAGAAAATCGGTTCAGCCGTTTCGGAGTTTATAGGTAGCTCACAGAGAGAGAGAGAGAGAGAGAGAGAGAGAGAGAGAGAGAGAGAGAGAGAGAGAGAGAGAGAGTTCCATTTATAAATAAGTTTAGATTAGATATACGGCTGCTCTACATACTGTATGTGGTAAGGTCTTCAGTTACAGCTATGATATCATAATATATTGAGTTGATTTAAGTATAATTACAGTTTATATTATTGAAATTCGGTAACTAAGTCAATTGGTAATAGTGAATTAATGTATGTATTTAATAATTATATAATAATATTTAATAATATTATATATTAATATTAGATAATATTGAATATTAAATTAATATAAAATATTATATTTAAGTACCTTCATTTATTCTCTGAAAAAATAGCATAGCGTGATGTTTAAAGACCCCAAACTTAATTATAACTAAGTTTTATCGTGAACATATTTATGTTATTATTAAGAGGAAAGATTAAAATATTTTTTAATTATATTATTAAAATTTTTAATACTTTCTAACAAATTCGAAAGTTTTATTAAAAATCTTGTTTTTTTTTTTTGTCAGCGAGTGACCAAATTTTTACCAGAGTTTACTACGGCAAACGTAATATTACAATTCACATTTTGCCAGTGAATAACATTAATTTGAAAATTCTTGCAAAAATAAAAAAAAATGGTTGGATTTCGATGAAACTTTCAGAACTAATTCACAAATGACTGAAATTATTTTTGAAGTCATTATTTTAATAAAATCTTCGAAAAAATATTTATTTTACATATGTTACCCCACCTCCAATTAATTTCCTGAAATTTCTAGAAATTGTCTACCGTACCGAAACCTTGTTAAATGCAGGACTCCCTGGATAATGCCAATACTCTATTTTGTTTTGTTTTGTAAACAGTTGCTTCTTTTTAGAAAATATGCTCCGAGTAATGAAAAAGAAATGCAAGAAAACTATGCTATTTTTTTATTTATTTAGGTGAACCTTTAAATGCTTTTATAAGCAATATATATTAAGAATATCATAGTCTGAAGAGAAGAATGTTTTTCGAGGAATAATGGATTTTTACAAGAACTGTTTTCATTTATATTTTTAAGTCATCTATTGTACAGGTTAAGAGGCTCATCCCTTGTTCCCTGTTTAGGATGTGGTTTCTGGCTTTCTCTTTTACAATCTTTTCACTTTTCTCTTTTTTCCTTTTTCTTTTTTTTTTTTCTCAATTGGAGTAGATAGACTAAACTATCGCCCGGTTCACCTCCCACTCTCGTCTATTGTACAGGTGTAGAGAATCATCCCTTGTTCCCTGTTTAGGATGTGGTTTCCGGCTTTCTCTTTTACAATCTTTTCACTTTTCTCTTTTTTCCTTTTTCTTTTTTTTTCTCAATTGGAGTAGATAGACTAAACTATCGCCCGGTTCACACTCCACCCACGTCTATTGTACAGGTGTAGAGGCTCATCCCTTGTTCCCTGTTTAGGATGTGGTTTCCGGCTTTCTCTTTTCCAATCTTTTCACTTTTCTTTTTTTTCCTTTTTCTTTTTTTTTTTCATTTGGAGTAGATAGACTAAACTATTTCCCGGTTCACACTCCACCCACGTCTATTGTACAGGTGTAGAGGCTCATCCCTAGTTCCCTGTTTAGGATGTGGTTTCCAGTTTTCTCTTTTCCAAATCTTTTCACTCCCACGTAGCCTCCTGCACATCAGTGGCGTTACCGCCTTGCTTGCGGTGATACGATTAAAAAAAAAAAGAAGATAATTTATAAAGAAGTGTTGTGGTTGTGGAGGTTTTCCAATATAATTCTCTCCAAAAACAGGTTGAAGAGTGTTGGAGTGAGTAGGCATCCCTGCCTAACGCCCATAGTCGTCAAGAGAATATCAATGCTGGCATTGGTTATAAAGTGTCCGTAGGAGTTGTATGAGCTATTCTTCTATTATGATTAATAGCTAAAATTTAAAAAAAATTAATGTCTGTAGACATACAAAGAAAATTAACGGTTTTAAAGTAAATACAAAATTAAATTAAATTAAATGCATGTTTATAAATATTCAAACTGACAACGAAGTCAAATAGTGGGTTATATTTATGGGTTATATTTTGGGTTATATTTATGGGTTATATTTTGGGTTATATTTATGGGTTATATTTTGGGTTATATTTATGGGTTATATTAGTGGGTTATATTTTGGGTTATATTTTAACCATTATGCTTATTTTGTAGAAAATATTAATGTTATTGTTTTTTCTTTACTGTGTATTTGGTGTTGCTATTGATTACTTTAGAAGAAAAAAGTCTAACATGCTTATCTGTAAGATGATTTGAAAAACCGTTATTAACAAGCGTTTGTTTCACGCTTCATGTTTCAAGTTTTTTAAAGAAAAGTTGGCGTGAGGATGAATTCTCATGCGCTCTTCTAAGATATTTTTTAATAAAACACATTTTATATCTAAGAGGACATTGACTAGTAAAGTTAACGTGACAATAATTCTTATTTGTGTGTGTGTGTCTGTTTCTTTATAAAATGAAGTAGTGAATGTACTATTACTAGACTTCACAAGAACATCCAAGAATAGGGTTTTTTATGGCTCAGTTCATAAGTAAATTTGAGGGCAAAACTTTTTTAGTCCGTAGTTTTAAGATTAACAATTTCGTTTTTGTTCTCAGCTAAAATATCATTTACACAGCAGACATATTCTTAGTTTAGTAACTTTTTAAGAAACATTGTTTTCTACGTGGGACATGCAATAAAGAATCTTGGACCGAGAGACGTTCTCATACTTTAGTAGTTTGTGTAAATATAAATGTAAATATTGCCATTGTGGTCGTAGAAGGAGATTTTTAGTAGTGTATATGTGCAATAATAGTTTTTAAGAATATTGAGTCTGATAGATACAGATGGAAATGAATAATTTTCGTATAGAGAGTTAAGGATTATATCAGTCTATGGTTTCAAAAACAGGGATATTAATAAGTAAAGTTTCCACGTCAAGTGACGCTAGAATACTTTGGTTTGATTTTGTAGTTTTAAGGATTTATAGGAATTCATGATTTGACTTGATGCCATAATTGGTAGCTAGATGTAGAGTAATAATATCGTTGAAGAATTTTGACAATAATTTTGTTAATTTTAATGAATCCATTGTTAGATATAAGTTTAACTCCTAAGAATTAAAAAACAATCCTAATATCATCATTAGAAAAGATGATTAAACTTAATACTTACGTAATATTGGAAAAATTGGATTCTTACAAAAATTACTGTACTTCATTGATGGTCGGTCCAAATTCACAAAATTAAATTATGGTCCTGGGTACGACGGTAAACTGCATCCGGCAGCAAGACTGGGAGGTTGTGAGGAGCATGAAACCACATCTTAATCGCTGTTGTTCCCAGGTCCACCCTAACCCGGAGTGGTAGCATCTGTTAGGGTCCAAGCTATGGGCAAAAAGTTAACCCTAAATTGGGGTCAAAACACTATGAAAGTATAAGAATAGACTTATAGAAATATATACATGAAAATGGACTTTATAGAAAAATATATTTTTTTGAAGAAAAATTATTGCCATAGTACATTTTTGAAGGAAAAAGAAATTGTTGCCATAATACATTTTTGAAGGAAAAAATTATTACCAGCAAAACATTTTTGAATACAAATCTAGAAGATATCTTCAGTTTTCTAAAATAAAAAAAAAAACAAAACAACGAAAATAAGTTTTTTTTTTATCAAAATCTGATTAAATCAACCTTCTTACCATAACTGAACTTTAAACCCCAACCTTTTTGGCATTAAATAACCCACAGAGGTGTTGATATGCCGTTGAACAAAACTCAAACCCCCCCCCCCCCCCAAACAAGATTAAATTAGAACACCAGCTTTTTAGAATTTCGGTGGTGTTCTTTTTTAATTTTATGAATTTGGATCGATAATCAATGAAGTGCTGTAAGTTTTTGTAATAATATAATTGTCCCGGTGGCATCAACCATTACAACGGATTGAACTCTTCCATCGACTACATATACTTCCTTTCACAAGAGGTGAAAGCAGAAGAGAGAAGAGCGATATCTACGAGCCCCGCTAGAATTTCGCCCAGCTAACTAATGTTTCTGTCACGATTAGAGATTCTAGGGTTTTTTTTTATTGCTGACATCAATTTTCTTTAGTTTTTGTATATATTTTCATTAATTGTATAACATCATTGGGGTTATCAATTTTAAAGTTATCCCACCCCCCACAGACAAATTGTACATAAGGGTTTAGTTAGATTTTCACAGAGTGTATTGAGGCATTATAGTGTTTGTAGTAAGAATGGTACGTAAGAATGTGATGTTTTGGTGCAAGGTATATTGTACTGTCTGCTTGGGTCAATGAGTGAGGCTAGCTAAGTTAATGTAAGACAGATGAAGACCAGTCATTCACCATCCCTCCATTTTGGCCTTGTGCCGCAGTTTGTTGTATTTACAAAAAATAAATATTGAAGAGAGAAGAGCAGCGATAGCGAGAGGCAGAGGCGGAGGCAGAGGCACAGGCACAGCGGCAGACACAGACACAGAGAAAGTGAGAGTGAGATAGCCAAGACTGCTACCGTACGACCATTGCGAGTCCCAGTTCTAGTATTACTTCCTAACCCTTATGTATCGTTGTACTAACAGAGTTCCAAGTATTTGTATTTTTCTATGTTTAATATATATGTATATATCGTTATTTCCTATTTTGGTTGTTGTGGTATTATTTCTTGTTGGACTCTTAACCGGATCCACGACAATAATTAATCCAATATTACGTAAGTATTAGATTTATCAGTTCTTCTGCTGACGATATTAGGATTGTTTTTTAATTCTTTTGTGATGGTTTTGATTTTTGTTGTTGGAATGTTATTATACCTATTGCGTGGAGTCAGTTGAGTGTTTTACACATAACCAAATGGGCAGCTTTTACTCCTAGTTAAAAGCCACGGTTTTTAATTTTCTTTTTAGCCAGTGGGTGTATTGGTTAACAGGTCGGCGATCGGAATTCGAATTCGAGTCTGTTACATTCATTTTCAGGCAAATGCCTTTGGGAAAGGTATGAATCCATACCTTCTTCCAGTTATGGGTTAAAAAGTTGATCAGACTGAGCTCTTTAGCCTTGGTTGGAAACCAGTCTATGAAAAGGATAATTTAAAACCGGTTGGACATGAAGCTAGCAAATATCATCCTGTGAAAACCGCCTTGTTACGAAAACTACAACAGCATCGCTTATCATGTTGAGAGCTGCTACTTTATACACTTTACTAGGATCCATGAGATTTGAGCGTGACAGTGAGTTTTTAAGGTAAGTAAAGCCACTTCTGGGGGTGTGCGTTGTGGTGTAGTGGATATCGACTCAGAACGACAAATCGGGATGCCGAGTTCGAAATCCAGTTAAAATCATTGCATTCACTTACGCACGAATACCTTTGGGAAAGGTATTAATCCGTCTCTTCCCTCCAGTTATGGGTTAAATAATAGGACACATTGGGTTCTATAGCCTTGGCTGACAACCAATCTACCGCAGATAGCAATGGCAACTTACTGCGGGATAATCTTCTGCCCAATCACTAAAGTCTCTTTCGAGACATGATCGCCCAAAGCGTGTATCACGTATGACACTTAACTGACTGAAAGCCACTTCAATTATAATAATGGCGCAACAGAATCTTCCTAGTTATATACACCCCACCGAATGTTCTTTGTCGTACGTAGATACATAGCATAAAACAATTGTTCATATTTTATTATATAATAATTCTGCTTGTTCCTTCCTTAGTTACTTAGCTCGTCCGTCCGTTACGCCACTTACTATTTATATGAGCTTTTCCTTCCCTTCTACTCTAAACGCTATTCTCCCCAGCCTTTCTCTCGCCTTTGCCAAACGGAAGGGTAGTAAAAAGTGAGAGAGTAGGAGGAGAGAGCCTATAGCATTACCGTATCAGTAGAAGCTTTAGCTGGTGGTTGTAGCAGTAACTGTTTGTGTGTGTATGTGTGTGTGTGTGTGTGTGTACTGTACAATATAGTAAAAATAGGTAGGTTTGTTGTCGTATCCTGCAACCTAATAACGAAATTTCTGGCCTCTACACCCTTGGCCATTACTCGGTTGGTCTTTTCTGTTTACAATTGACACAGGAGCCATGATTTTTCAATAATAAAAAAAAATATTTTCTCTTTCAAAATCTCACAAAATAGCGTACAGTATTTTGGTTATGGTCTGTGCATACGTCACTTAATATAAGATTACAGTAAAGTAGCTTCTATGGACATTGCTTTTAAAGATATTTCAATAAAATTACACTCAGTGTTATCGTTATTTTATTATCCAATACTTTCAAGATGTTACTATCATTTGTAGTATGACAAAGTAAAATTTTTCCAGGAAATCATAATTATCCTTCTGTGGAAATTTCACAGGTTCCGCTAGTGTTTATTATTTTGCTTATGATAATATTACGTCGAAACACCGGTCCTTAAACGATTAACGAAGTTAAGCAACGTCGGGCCTGATGAGTGACTGCTTAGGAATACCAGGTGTAGTAAACCTAGATGTGCAGGTGGTGTAATGGATAATGACTCAAAATTGTTAATTGGAGAGCTGAGTTCCAATTCCAGTTGTGTTCGTTATATTCACTTACGCGCAAATATCATTGAGAAAGGTATGAATCTACTTCTTCTCCTCCCAGTTATGGGTTAAGTAGTAAGAATGGTATCGCTAAAATCTTTATTATCTAAAAATATTTTCGGTTTTTAAATAACCTGCAAAGGGTTGATAAGCCGTAAAAACCAATCAATCTTGTTTCTACTACGTAAATTCCGACCAGACTATGTTTCACGGTTTCAAGTCTTCTCTTGATAAGAAAGTGTCAGTTTAATATGTGCAAATTCAGAAACTTTGGGAAAATCTATTTTAACTTCGCACACAGTATAATTATGGGCAGGACTGAGGTGTGGAGGAGGTGAAAGTGGGGGAGAGTAAGAAAGTGTGTGGGTCTATGGCACACAGAGATGGATAGTGTATGAGTGTGGAAAAAAGAATATATGTGAAAATAATTAAAATGCATGTGGGAAATAGGTGTAGGTGTGTGGCTAAGATAAGACAATGTAGGAGAAAAAGAGAGAGGGGGGATGGGAGATGGGGGGAGAGTAAGAAAGTAATGAGTGTGTGAATTTATACTTTTTGTTGTGGCAACAGATGCAGCAGTACGTATCAACCATGTCAGGTAACAGATTTTGTATTTTTCTTTTATGACAAGTATGACAACATTGATGGAAAAAGAAAAGAAAAAAAGTTCTATCGTAGGCAGGTTAACTGCATTTTATGTAATGTAGTTCTTCAAGAATATTGAGTATCTTATTGTTAGGACAAGTCGACCATTATTATTGTTTAGGGATGTTCTAACATTCATGATAAAAATGTGCTAAATTAAGTAAATTATGAGAATTGGAAAACCGTAATTTTTAACGTATCGTAGTTTTTTTTTTGTTGTTGTTGTTTTAAACAGAACAACCTGACGCAGACGTCTGTTCTTGTGGATAACTCGCCGTCTCTTGTGTTTCAACGTCCAGTCCGTGGACGCAAGCAGGTTGATACTGGAAATATTTACCGGTAAATACAAAGCTAGAAACAGAATGATACCTCTTTATTTTGTAACTCAAGCTGAAGCGCTTTAAGCGTTAAACGGGACTTTTTAATAATCTAGAATGTATGCAAAGGTAAGTAACTGTCATTTAGTATTTTCCTTAAAACAATGACTTTAAATAACAGTCGTTACGTAACTTCTCACGCTTCTTGTTTTTATTTTTCTTAAATTTTCTTCATTAATCAAAATTTCGTCTAAGGTATTCTAAGCATCATTTTGTAAAATTGTATCATTATTGCTTCAGTTCCCATCTCTTTGTTTCTAAAGCAATTTTCCTGTTTCTTAAAAATGTGTTTCTCTTTTGTAAGATGATTTTTCATTTGCTATTTCAGTATTTCTCTTGATTTCGATGTCAGATGTTCATCGTTAAATATAACACTTCCCAGATCAATTGTAAATTATCATTGGGTAGTGTTTATATATATATATATATATATATACAGAGAGAGAGAGAGAGAGAGAGAGAGAGAGAGAGAGAGAGAGAGAGAGAGAGTATTGAATTGCAATGATGCTTAGTGCTAAAATTGGTATGTTTTAGTAGTTTACTAGGAGAAAGGCATTTTAGGCAAGCACGTTTTTTGTCATAAAGTACTAGATATCAAGATTTAGATAGATCGTTAATAGAATTAATGTTGAGAGTTTTTTCACTCAGCTAAGTGAAAAGCCTATCCACATATACACCCACCACACCCACACACATATATTATATATATCCGCAGACAGATCAGTTTCGCTGTATCACAGCTCATCAGTACGGTTAGACTCCGATTACTTTTTTTTTTTACCCAGGATTGAAACCCGATCGAATTGGCGTCAGCTGGCGATTCTGCCTCTGGGCTATGGGCGCTCGGTAGAAGAAGGCAGACTTTTTAGACAGTGGCTTAAGAAAAGTTTTTAACCAAGAGAAATAAACTACATCCATTTTTAAATTTAATTATGTAATCCCAACCCAACATTAATAAACAGTCAGTCAGTTAAATGCCATACGTGATACACGCTTGGGCGATCATGCCTCGAAAGAGACATGACTGACTGGGCAGAAGATTATCCCGCAGTAGATTGCCATTACTTTCTGCGGTAGACTGGTTGCCTGCCAAGGCTATAGAACCCAATCTGTCCTGCTATTTAACCCATAACTGGAAGGAATATACGGATTAATACCTTTCCCAAGGGTATTTGCGCGTAAGTGAATGCAATGAATTCGGTTGGAATTCGAACTCGGCTCTCCGATTTGTCGTTCCGAGCCGATATCCAATGCACCACAACGCACATCCTAAGTACTTGGAACTGATATGGAGTAGCTCCTCCATTTGCTAGTTTCAGTGCTTCTATTCGATTTTTCATGGATTTTGATCAAGTTATCAACAATCGTCTGATCCATATTTTGCCACTCCTTTAGTAATGTTTCTTTAACGTGATTTCGGTTGCACGCTCTGGAAGATTTCGGTTTAGGTGCTCCCAAATGTGCTCTATTAAATTCCTGCCAAGACTTCGTGCTGCCCATGGCAGTGACCTGATTCCTTGCGATTCCCTTTAGG
>JBBBDQ010001621.1:457500-605000 GCA_037127315.1 Ascarosepion bandense | reverse complement strand
AAGTGTTTCTTAATTACAGTAACCTTGCTATCAGGAGTTATCATCATGTTATCAAAGCCAATAATTGACCTGGCAGACGGAAGTCGTCAAAAATCCTAAGTATGGAAGACGAATTTGACATAATTTTGTTAGCTTAACTTCGTTTTCTGGTTTTTAACAATATATTAGAATTAAAAATTTAACACAATATTTTCAGCAAATATCCAATATTTTATAGAATTTTAGTTAGTTCAGCTTCATAGCCTTACGTTTGAAAATGTTTTATGAAGAATAAAATTAAGATAATATAAAACTTTCTTTTAAAATAATTTTACAATTTAATAACAATGAAGTTATATAACGACAGATGTAACGCAATAATTTATGAATTTTTAAGGCATTTATTAAGTTTTAGTTTTAATATCTATCTTTCATATTTTTTATTAGATACCCCCACAAACTGTGAATTACACAATTACCTTTTTTTTAGCAAAATTAGGAAAATAGAAATTAAAATATAAAACTTGCTTTAAATTTTGAAGGGATGATTTCTAAAATCCGTTGAATGTTGAAACATAGGGCATAGGAAACCCGGAAGCGAGATGAAAGAATTGTAATCTGCCGAAAATGCTTAAGCTTTTCAATATTCAATTAGTTAATATAGTCTTCATGTATTAATTTAACAATATAGCGTGAGCGATGTAGGAAAAAACCCTAACCATTAATTACATTGAAGCTTGTGATATCAATGCCTGACAAAATGAAGGCTGTGATCAAAGCAAAAGGCTATTATACTAAATATTAATTTTATTTTGTAACAAGTATTTTTTCTTGTTAAAGCATTTGTTGAGTAAATCAAATAAAATTACTTTAATTAAATTGTTTATTTTCTTTCAATATGTCTCATAAAAGATAAAATAATTCTTGTCCTAATACTTTTGCACAGTACTGTATATTTTTAAGGCAAATATTAAAAATAAAATTTTCTGTAGATTAATTGTAATGCGCGACTTTTTCAAAATTACGAATAATTATTCTCATACAAGTAGGAAATTCCGTAAGAAAATGTCCGAAGTTCATTTCGAAATAAAAGTACAAGAAATATTTTCCAAGTTTTTGATATTTTTGTAAGTCATCATCAGGGTTGATAGAGTCAAATGCTCAGTTTTGTAGGCAATGAATGTTGTGATATCTTAAGTTGTAATTGTTTTTATTTACTGATAGTTGTTTTTGTTTTATTTTAGTAATTGTAACAAATGAATATCTTATACATGTGTTGTTTGATACGTACGGACACCAACCTTCATTGACTAGTTTTACATTATATTATTAATGAAACAGGAATCAAAATGAAATAAAGTTTTTTCTCTTTAAAATTGCGAGGATTGCTTGATAAGTAGTCTCCAATCTTATTAAATAAATTTCAGACCAGATAGAATGAAACTAGTATCAACTTGATTTCTCTTCAAAATTATCTGAAGTCGACGTTTCTAATTCTCTAAATCAGTTTTATAAAGAAAGATTCTAGTTTACTTTTGATCCAAATGCACACAAGCATTTCACTATAGGATTAAAAATATTGACTTTGAAGCGCCTCTTTTCATTTCAGGCACAATCGGATTGTGTAAAATCGTTTTTTTTTGTTTTTGTTTTGAAAGGCCGTACAACAACTCTGAATGTTATTTCAGTCTTCTTAATGATTACGTTGTTTTTTTGTTTTTTTTTTTTACTGCAAAGAGGATTTGCTTTTTCATGACGCAATAATAATAATAATAATAATAATAATAATAATAATAATAATAATAATAATAATAATATTTTTTTTGATAAATTTATTTTTATTTATTTATTGATTTAATTTACTTATTTAATTTATCTTATTATGATAATCCTATTTTTGACCAACGACTTTGTTGAAAAAATGAAAGATAAAGTGGACGAACGAATTATTACATTTTTTTTTTCTTTTTCAACAAACGTCTCTCTATTTGAATTTTTCCTTTTCTCAATATGAAATTTTGTTTTAATATAAACTGGATTTTTTTTTCTTAAGATATTATAATTTTTTTTTTTTTTTTTTTTAAACAAACTACTCTAGTAATATTGATGTTTTGTTTCGTTGAGCCGTCTTTCTCCTTGAATTCCAATCGCGTCTATGTCAGATGTTGCTTGGCAGCCCATTTAGGAGAAGGAAAACTCCGAACAACAACCCGCAACTCAAGGTGTTAATCGTGCCGAGGAGTGAATGGCTACTGCGTTATGAGGTCACAAACGATTCCCTACAGGCTTCGGGACCCTGTTTGTAAAAGACCGTTACCCAACGTGCCGGGCAACTTTGGGTGGACTTTTGGACCCGTGCGTCACTCGTGGGAAAAACATGAAAAACACAAATAGAAATAAAAAGTCCAGTATGGCTCTTCCAGTGGATAAACAGGGAGCCCGTCCTTCAGGAGGGAACCTACCTGAGGTCGAAAAATCTGCCATAGGAACAAACTCCTACACAAAGAATGTATCTTCAGGTCCCCACAACCAGGATAATCCTAATGATGGTCCTGAAAATTCACCAGCTAGATCTACAACCGTATATTTAAAGAAAGAAAAAATAAAATGGTCTCGTGAGGAGTACAAAGTCGTTATGACTGCATTTCATGAAGCGTTACTCAAACCTCAAAAAAACATGACTCGCCAAACATATGACATTTGGCGTGAAAAAGTTGGTCAAACAAATAGAAAGTATATTGACGAAAATAAATTGGCCAATGTACGTAGGTACATTATTCGTAATAACCGACTGTCAGAGGCTGAGATTCACGAAATTAAAAGAATTGTAACAAGAAGAGTCGAATCAACAAAATATGAAAAGGAACCGGAACCAGAAATAAAAAGTAATAACATCAAACAAATCACAGGTCATAATGTAGAAACCGTGAAACACGCAAATCACTGCGAAGATAATGATGTAAGTCTAAAAGTGCTGGAAAGGTGCGATCTGAGTCTGAGTCAGTTAAAAGACAAAAATAAAATGAGTTCAGAACACATCGAAGATAATTATTTGACGGAAAATAAGAACAATATACAGGAAGCCAAGATAGAAATAAAAAACCAGCTAAGTCAAATACAAAGTATTACAATGGAGGAACGTGAACAGCTCCCAAAATTCCAACCAACAAAACAAAACCTCCGAACTATTAAATTGTACAATGCAGCACTGAAATCAATACTGGATGAAGACCCGAATACAAATCTTAACGAAGTAATATATGCATCAGCAACAGCAGCAACAAAAAAATTAAACATCAAAATAAAAACAAGGCAGTCACGCAGACGTGAAGATCCACCTTGGAAAAGAAAAATCGAAAAAGAAATCGAACAACTAAGAAGTGAACTGTCAGTACTGGATGAACTGAGTAGAGGAATAAATGTAAGAACTAGGAAAAGAAGAAGAGCCGAAAAAAAATATAACATCAGGAATGAAAATGACGTCTTATCAAATAAATAAAAAATAAAGCAAAAAATCCAACTGAAGGCTCAAAGAATAAGACGCTATGAAAAAAGAGCAAAATTTTACAGACAAAACAAGATCTTTCAGACTGATACAAAGAGATTTTACAGGGAAATAGGTAAAAAAAGAATTGAAGTGACAGTACCCCCCAGAATGGAAGAAGTCACACAGTTCTGGGAAAAGATATGGGCTTGCCCTAAAGAACCTAGCAAGGAAGTACATTGGATTACGCAGGAGATAGAACGAATGAAGAATAAACCCGAACAGACATGGTCTGGAATTACAGAAGATGATGTTAAATTTGCACTAAAAAAAGCACACAATTGGAAAACTCCAGGTATAGATAAAATTCCTAATTTTTGGCTATATTATTTAAATGCAGCACATAAAAAAATAGCCAAAGAACTCCAAGAAATGGTTGACGATCCCACTAAAATTCCTGCATGGATGACAAAAGGAATTACATTTCTTCTACCCAAGAATGGTGACACAAACAACCCGAAAAACTACAGACCAATTACATGTCTTCCGACAACATATAAACTATTAACATCTATTTTAACAAAACAAACATATTTATTCTTAGAAAGAAATGACATGATACCGCTTGAACAAAAAGGGTGCAAACGTGGCTGTTATGGCTGTAAAGACCAATTGCTAATTAACAAAATGATCCTGGAAAACTGCTACAAGACAAAGAAAAATCTTAGTACTGCCTGGATAGACTACCGAAAGGCATTCGATAGTGTGCCACATGACTGGATTTTAAAGACTTTAAATATATACAAGATATCGCCCGTCATCATCAATTTCATCAAACAATGCATGTCTATATGGAAAACAACCCTTTACCTCAATCATATAAATGGAACCTATAAGTCTGATGAAATAAACATCAAAAGAGGTATATTTCAAGGTGATTCTTTATCTCCCTTACTATTCTGCATATCATTAATAGCACTAACCAGTCAACTTAATAAGACAGAATGTGGTTATAAAATAGGCCAAAAGAAAATAAGCCATCTATTTTACATGGATGACTTAAAGTTATATGCTAAGAATGATAATGAGCTGGAAGGTCTTCTGCAAACTGTAAAATGCTTCAGCGAAGACATTGGAATGAAATTTAATTTGAATAAATGTGCTAAAGCTACAGTTTTACGTGGATCAATACTAGAAACATCCTCAATTAGCCTAGACCCTGCTGTAACAATAAAAGAATTGAAACCAGAAGAAGCTTATAAATACCTAGGTGTAAATGAGAGCGAAAACATTCACCATAAAAAAATGAAAGAAATAGTGCGTAAAGAGTACTATAGAAGGCTACGAATGATATTAAAAACTGAATTAAATTCACAGAATAGAGTTATGGCCATTAATAGCCTTGCAATCCCAGTTGTCCAGTATAGCTTCAACATCTTAAACTGGACTCTAAACGACATCAGGCGAATGGATGCTAAAACAAGAAAGCTTCTTTCTAAGCATAGGATGCATCACCCAAAGGCTGATGTAGACCGTCTATACATACCCCGTAAAGAAGGTGGAAGGGGTCTTATTCAGCTGGAATTGTCATACAAGACAACAACTATTGGCTTACTAACATACATAGAAACAACAAAGGATTGGATGATACAATTAGTAAGGCAACATGAAGAAAGAAAGAAAAAATATTCAATAATAAAAGAAGGCAGTAAATACAAACAAGAATTACAGTTAGTAGATTCTGTAGAAAAGCAAAACAGTAGCCAAGAACCAACTATTGCGGCAAAAAATATGAAAATGAAAGCCAAAGATAAAGCTCTTGAAAAGATGAAACAGCGCTGGCAAGACAAACCTCTGCATGGCCAATATCCAGTACGTGCCAATAAATCCAATGTTGACAAAGTTAATACTCATCGATGGTTACGTGCATCTGGATTAAAGTCTGAAACTGAAGGATTTATACTTGCAGCACAAGACCAAAGTCTTTTCACGAGAAACTTTCAGGCAAATATTATGCATAATAATATGGATCCAAAATGCAGGTTTTGTAATAAACACCAAGAAACAATAGACCACCTAATCTCAGGCTGTTCTGTGCTTGCCCCAAACGAATATAAAAATCGCCACGATAGAGTTGGGCAATATTTACATTGGGCAATGTGCAAACATTATGGAAAAGCTGTAAACAAACACTGGTATGAACATCATCCAGCACCGGTAACAGAAATAGAAGATGTAACCATTCTATGGGATTACACCATCTACACAGACAGAAAAATTGAAGCAAACAGGCCAGACATTATTGTTAAAAACCAGAAGGAGAAAACTTGTCTATTAATTGATATGGCGTGTCCAGCGGATTGTAACATAGCAACCAAGGAATTTGAAAAACTGTCAAAATATAAAGACCTGGAAATTGAAATAGAAAAAATGTGGAAATTGAAAACAAGAGTTGTGCCAGTGATAGTAGGTGCACTTGGAATGATAAAAAATGGAACAAAACAACACATTGAAAGAATCCCTGGAAACCCCAGCTTAAGAGATATACAAAAAATTGTCTTATTAAGTACAGCCCACACACTAAGGAAAACGTTATCTATGTAATGCTGGGGATGATAGGGAAGATAGAAAAACATGAAATGGAGTCATAACAACACGCCACTACCTGCCTTAGGTCTCCCCGCAGACTTGGTTGGTAGTGAGACCAATGCAGAAATCGAAATATGATGAAAAATGACATAATAATAATAATAATAAAACCCTCTTAAAGAACCTGCGGATTCCATGTTTGAATATTCTTAAAGTTTTGAAACACTTTTCTGAATCCAGACCGGTGGCTAACCAAGGAACCCAAATCTGTTCTGCTATTCAACCCATACATAGAGGGAAAAGAGAAATTAACACCTTTTCTCAAGGGTATTTGCACGCAAATAAATGAAACGAATTCGACTAGGATTCGAACACGGCTTTCTGATTTCTTATTCCGAACAGATACCAATTGCACCACAACTCACATGAAGGGGTAACGAAATTCCGCGCGAATGAATCTTTGATTGCTGTTTTATATGTACTCAGGAGTCAGTCTGTTAAATGTCATGCGTGATACTTGCTTGGGCGATCATATATCTTTCGAGACACGAAGAACTTCCGAAAAAGACTCGACATTCTACCGAATATATGTTACTAGTTTGACAATTAGTGATGCCAAGTAGTAAGCAACTTTATTTATCAATCAACCATCGTATGATTTATATTAAGCGATTAAAATGGAGTCTGATATTCCCTCTCTATTAAGGTAAAAGTGTTTTAAGTAAAATTAAACTATTCTGTCTTTCGTGTTCCTCAGGCATTTACTCAACTATTGATTGTCTCTATGCTGATGTAGTATTTTACGCCAGTGGATCTGGACAAAACAACGAGGGAGACGTATATAAAAATATAAGATTATAATTTTATTCTTCGTCGGTGACTCTTGTGTAGAGTAGAAGGACAGCTGGAGAGGGATCACGCACGCAAAGTGGCCGTCGGGAGTCGAAAGCTAGCGGGAATCTTTTCTGTCTCTACAGCCAAAAATTCTAGCCTTAAAACTCCCCTCCCACGCATTTTTGCCTTTTCGAGTTGTTGCTTCATTGACGTCATCTACGGCCGGATATATCTGTCAACTCCACTTGTTCCCGGTTGACTTTTACATATGACCGGATGTATGTCAATCATATCCTTGCTGGTCATCACCTTTCAGTCGTTTGTGTGTGTGTGTGTGTGTGTGTGTGTGTGTGTGTTTTGCGTTTATCGACATCATCCACGTCCGGATATATCTGTCAATCACCCCTGTTTTGTGTTTATCTCACCCACGGCTGGATGTACTTGTCAATTAACTTTTCCGTTCAAGATAATATATTACAATGTAAATAAGTATTGAAATATGAACAAAATTACCACAGCCTTTTTTTTATTGTTAATTTGATTATCTGGTTATCTCCAAATATGTTTTTCATTCTGTTTCTTCTTTGTTTTAATTCTCTCCACTTATATAGCAGTAAATCCTGGATAATTTCCTCACAGATGAAGAAGATATTTGAGGCAACATAAATGCTACTCTGCAGAAGGATGCTGAGAATATCATGGGTTGAACATGTGAGCAATGACGAACTTTTAGGAAAAATAGAAACAAAATAGACAAATACTTCTAGTTAGAAATAATTGAAATTTGTTGAGTATATCATGAGGAAAGAGAGCTTGGAGAATTTGACACTCACATATGGAAGGCAAAAGAGGGACAGCGGGAATGGTAAATGTTTGGCAAAACAGGGATTAAAGGACAACTTACTAAGTGTTACAAGGGACAGGAAGTTGTAGACAGTCATGATCTTTCATATCCTAACGGGACACGACATATACAAGAAAAAGAACGAACTGTTTGGCGAAACAGGGATTAAGAAAGTTGATTTTTTTAAGCGCTACTGAAATTATGGGGTACCCAGTGAGGTTTGAACTCACTATTCACTTGTAATAGGTTCTAGCGAGACAAGCTTGCTAGCCATTACATCACGTCAAGGTCCCTAAAAAATAATTTTCTAATCGCAGCTTAGATGTGGCACAAGGCCGAAAGGGCGCGGTACCCAGTCGTAATTATTCAAGCGAGACAAACTTTTTAACCATTACACCATGCGGAGGTGTTCAAAACAGATAACAAAAACAAAAAATAGCAAAACAAAAACAAAACATAGCAAAACAATAACAAATAACAAAAACAAAAAAAAAACATGGCAATGTCACATGGTTGAAATAAAGTCACGTGAGTAGCAGGGCTATAATAGTCATTTATTCTATCCCAATAAGCGTGAATATTGCGAAGTTTGATGACCGCCATGTTGGTCACAGAACAAGGAAATGACGTAAGACAGGGAGTTTCTTTTTAATCATTTCACCCCTAGCAATAATGCTATTAAAACATAAACGTCTATTGGGAGTGGAAAAGAAAGAGAAGACTTTAATAATGAAAAAGGGCAGTTGAAGAATAGAATTCACGAAACCAGAAGATAACGGCTGAAATTGCATCTAAATTTTTGAAAATTGTATGTGGCAAAGAAGCATTAAGTTGAAAGGATGTCCGGTTGAGAATTGCGTGAAAATAGATTAGAACTTAGCGTTACATCAAGCTATTTCAACATTTAAATGATGAGACCTAATGTCCAATCTGGTAGTGCGCTTAAATTCATGCGCTTGACGTATCAACAACTGCCAGAAAAATGAGAGAGAGAGAGAGAGAGAGAGAGAGAGAGAGAGAGAGAGAGAGAGAGAGAGAGAGAGAGATGAACGAACGAACGAACACCACGCTCTGGACTAATAATTTTATATACCCTTCTTTGACGACTCCGGCTTTCTCTTTTCCAATCTTTTCACTTTTCCTTATTTTTTTTTCAATTGGAGTAGATAGACTGAACTATCGCCCGGTTCACACTCCACCCACGTCTATTGAACAGGTGTAGAGGCTCATCCCTTGTCCCCTGTTTATGATGTGGTTTCCGGCTTTCTCTTTTCCAATCTTTTCACTCTTACGTAGCCCCCTGCACACCAGTGGCCTTACCGCCTTGCCCGGGGTGATATGATTAAAAAAATAAAAAAATAAAAAGCAGTTTTGTTTTTGGGATTGTTAAAGTTTACAAGTCATTTCTTGTCTCAGTTAACTGATTGGAGGTCATTTTTGAGAGCAATGGCAAATTTTCCTGTTTGACCCAACGATGACTTGTAACTTCGTACTACCAGCCTGACAAATCAGCCGAAGTGAGATTCGAATTCGGCTCTCAATGACGGAATACTAATGTTTTAAACACTAGTGTCTGTGACAGGAAGAAAGTAAGTCATTCTTTCTATAGCGCAGATTTCTAATAAGTTAGAGATTTTCTTTTCTTTCTAAAACTTTCATTTTTTTCGAAACTTGTGTTGTTGAACAATCAGAAGCAAGATTTATATTTGAAATTTTGAAAATATGTAAACTTTTTTTCTTTTCAGAATCTTCAGTCTGATAAAAATGGCACGTTTTACCAAAGGTACGTAATTCGAGGCGAAAAATTAAATTTTACTGATATATGAAAATGACAGACAATAAAAATTTGAATTAGTTTTTCTCTCTCTCTCTCTCTCTCTTTCGCCCTCACTTTCGTTCTCATTCGTTCTCTCCCTCTCTCTTTCGCTCACTCTTTCTCTTTTATTCACTCTTACTCGCTCTCTTTCTCTCTCTCATGGCTTACCAAGACTTACTATATTTGTTGTTCTAAGTAATTCTTTCGGCTTAATTTACTTTCGTATAAACTATGAAGCATAATACAGTTTCAGCAATTCCGTTGCTAGCTCAGATAAAGTTCTGGTCATGATCCCCAATGGTATGTATTCGTTGAATTCACTTACGCACAGATGCTCTTGCGAAAGGTATTAATCCATCTCTTCTCCCTGCAGTTATGGGTTGAATAGCAGAACCATTCGAATCATAAAGATTCATTTAATTATGTCATTCATCAAGGTGATCGTTCATTTACTTTCATTTGAACCAGGTTTCTTTGGCAGTGTCATGAAAGTTATTCTATCGAGGTGTCACTCTCATATATTTCGTCTATCGCCTCGATAACGAGCAATTATAATGAGTTGCTTATTTATTCTTTTTTTTAGTTGTAGTGGGAGTCCGTTTTAGTGAAGGGTAATTGTATACTGTTGCAGGTTAACGGAATTTGGCCTTGTGGTAGATAGCCCACTATAAGTCATAAAATGATTATAAAATCAAGAAAAGCAAATTGAGTTGAAAAATAACATTTTTATATATACACATATCAATGAATGTTTTTACAATGAAAGTAATAACTTGAATATAGGTCCAACGGAGGTTAAAATGTTCATGGCAAATAATAAGCTGAAAGAGATTTAAGGTTTAGGAGTGTGGGGAGCGTGTAAGTGAGGAATGTCTTTGATGTAGTCGCTCCTTAAGTCAGTAAGTAGTTTTGAGACAGGGGAGAAAGAAAGAGGCAAGCGTAGTAGCCACTTGACTTTGGTCAAGGGGATATTGATTACACTCTTCTCCTCAAGTTCTGCCTGCTGGTGTCTGTCTGTATCTACTTTTTATATCTGGTTTTTGGATCAAAGCAGCTCGTTTGGGATTTCACACTTGTATTTGATTCTGGGCTTCCCATTGGCTGATAAATAAAATTCGCGGAGGCTCGCGAAATGGAAATTTAATATTTGATTAATTTTTATTTTTCAACCGGAACATCTGCGCGAACCCGAATGCTCAACGACGACTTTTGGTCATTTGCCTCCTGGTCGTTATAGAGAAAAATCCGGTCCATCGCTTTTGCTCGGTATCACCACACAATACAAGAAAGTTATGCGTTTGTTAAAAAGAGTAATTGTGCTTTGCTTTGCTGTTGGAGCCTTCCATAGCTGAGTGATCTAACAAACACGGAGCATAAAGATGGTTTCCTTGATATAAGAGAGACACCAGACCGCACCCTGTCAAAAGGCACAATTTCTTCATTATGACACTTGAATGCCCACGCAGGCAGACGTCATTTGCACTGTTTTAAAAACAAAGCACCCCTATAAGACAAATGAACAAACAAGGTTGTCAACTCAAACATCGCGGATACAGAAGTATTTTAAGTAATGAATATTTTTATTTATCCAGCAGATTATCACTTCAAACGCTATAAACAATGGATACTCCTATTTGAGTAGACACCCCATTTATTTATTGAACAGTATATTGATTTATTTGCACCTGCCAGACTGCCCTCTGTTAAGATTGACGCAAGTTCGCGTCCTGCTAGAGAGCGTCATTTTTTTTTTAGATTTCTTGAACATTCAGACCAGTAGACGGAAATAAATATACTATTTAATAAATAAACTGAACGTCTACTTAAATTCGAGTATCAACCAAATGTGATATTTGAAGTGACATACAGAAATATGTAAACCTTTGTTTCTTAGACAACTTACTGAAAAACATTTGATAAGACATGGCACAAAGACACATTTGAATTGTTAGGAAAACTTTATAGAAAAGATGGAATAATCCTGGATATTTACTGGGAATAAACTGCCTGCCTACAGATAAAAAAAATGAATTAACCAAAAACAGAAACGGGCGTAAGACAAGGGTCCGTCTTGTCACCGGATCTATTCAAAATATACAAAGAAGTTATCGTAATAGAACCAGTCTTACCCGAATTTATTACTGGTGGACATAATCTTTTTTTTTTAATCATATCACCCCAAGCAAGGCATTCTACTGCCACTGCTGCACAGGGGGTTACATGGGGAAAGTGATGAGAAAGAAGGGTTACTTATAGGAACTGTCAGGAGGAGGATAATAGACAGATGGGGATACCGAGGATGTGGGTGGAGTGGGTGGAAAAGGAGCCTGTGAGAATGGATGCGAGTTAGTGCGATAGGAAATGTCTATTGACCTTACATTTAAACTCCTGGAGATTGTAGTTGGTGGGGAAGCAAGCATATGGAAGGGGTTTCCACAGGTGGGAAGTGCGTGAAAAGAAGCTGTTAGAGTAGAAATTGCGGTTACATTTTATCGGTTTCACTGTAAAAGGGTGGGACCTAGTTGCTAATCTAGCAGCTCGTGTAAATTCATACCTAGTGGGCACCAGTGATCTAAGTTCATTGGAGCAGAAGAAGTGAAAGTATTTATAGAAGAGGCACAGAGAAGCCACGTCACGCCGGTGAGAGAGCGACTACAGCCAAGCTGCCAAGTCGGTATCGATCACATTGCAGATTCTCCATTGGATTTTGTCACGAACTCTGAGGTGAATAGCAGGGGCACGCGACCAGATGTTGCAGCAGTATTCAATACACGGGCGGATGGTAGATTTATATATGTGCAATCTTAACAGATATTGTTATGTACTGCCACTGAATCTAGAAAAACAACAAGGAACACGTATACATAATCTTATGTTTTTACTCTTCGTCGGTGACGCTTGTGTGGAGCAGAAGGGCAACCGAAGAGAGATCATGCACACGAAGGGACCGTCAGCAGTCGGAAGCCATCGAAAGTTCTTTGTGTCTTCAGTTAAAAATTACAGGTTTTATATAGTCTCAAAATTCCTACACATTTTTGTTTTTTCGGATTGTTTCTCTGTTGACGTCATCTACAGCCGACTTATCTGTCAACCACCCTTGTCCCCTTTTGACTTTTATCTATGGCTGGAGGTATCTGTCAATTATACCATCTCCGGCCATCGCCTTTCAAGCAGGTTGTCGTTTGTGTTTTTTCTTTTTGTTGTTGCAATTATTGACATCATCCACGGCCGGATATATCTGTCAACCGCCCTTGTCCTTTGTTGACCTCACCCATAGCCAGATAAACATGTCAGTTACCTCTGCCGTTCAAGATAATGTATTACAATGTACACAATGTTGGTGATAGAAACTGTAAGAACTCCTAGACGAAGTAGTAAAAAAAAAATTGTAGAAAGAGAATCATTATTTGATAAAGACAGGCGATAGATACGGTCGATAGTAAAAGAGACAACCCCAAAAGAGGCAAGGTACACATTAGGGACGTCAAAATCAAGCAAGTACAGAAATTTCACTAAAATAGATTTTAAAAGACGATAAAATAAAAGCAACACCGAAGTCATCATCAGTCGCATACTCCGAGTTAATTTTTTGAACCTACTCTTCCATGCTGACTCAAAGCATGCTGGAATAGAGCGCTTGGAGATTTTTCCGCAATAGATTGCCAGTTCTTTCTGCGGTAGACTGCTAACCAAAGCTATATAACTTAATCTGTTCTGCTATTAACCCTCTCTAAGCTGGTTTTGAATTCAAAGTTTCCTTCTTCTATACCGGTTACCAACCAAGGCTTTAGAATCCAGTCTGTTCTGCTATTTTCCCATAAGAGAAGAGATGGATTTATATTTTTCCGATGTAAGTGAATGTAATGGATTCGAGTGGAATTTGAACTCGGCCCTCTGATTTTCTTATCTGTGTTGCTCCACTGTGCCTCCGAAATACGAAGTTGTACTGGAATAGTAAAAGATGCCATACAAAAGATAAACAAAGTATTAAGAAATAAGAAAATTTAATTAGAAACAAAAGAAACGAATGCTGAACTGCTGCGTAATATCAATCCTGCGAGATGACAGTGAATGCTGGACAATTTTTTTTTTGCATATGAAGAAGAAACTTGTCGCAACAGAAATATGGCTTTACAGATGGATGTTGGAAATAACTTGAGAGGAACATTTAATCCACGGCGAAGACGTAAAAGTATGGGAACAAAAAGTTACATACGCTTAGAAAGAGACAGTTGAAATTTATTGGACAAATGCTGAAGATAGAAAGCTTGGAGTATTTGATACTCACAAAAGGTTGGATCACTTCAATAGCTAAATCCACTGCTAGGAAGGTTGGGTCACTAAGTCGGGCCAGGATGTTTTTTCCCGCCTGAAACCATCCTGCATATATACAAATCAACCATTTGTCCGTGCATAAAGTACTGCTGCCATATATTGTCAGGTGCCCCCGCTGTTCACCTCGGTGTTGTTGACAGGCTCCAAAGGAGAATCAGTAATGTGATAGATACCGACTTGGCGGCTCGACTACAACCACTTTCCCACCGACGGGATGTGGCTTCCTTTTGTCTGTTCTATAAATACTTTCATGGCTTCTGCTCCAACGAACTTAAGTCACTAGTGCCTCTGCAACAGATGTTTACTCGTGCAACCAGACTGGCAACTGGGTGTCACCAATTCACAGTGAGCGCAACCAAATGCAGACAACAATTCTACTCCTGTAGCTTCTTTCCTTGCACTTCCCGCATGTGGAACTCGCTTCCTTATTCTTGCTTTTCTGACGGCTACAACCACCTCCAGGAATTCAAATGCAAGGTCAATACTCATCTCATACTCCACAGTAGCACAGGAAGTTAGGGGGGATGGTAAGCTACTACTTCCCCGTGCCACTGTTGTCTTCAAAATATGTAAAGCCGCCGAATAAAACGGCACTGTAATAAAGAGGCTGACAGCCTTAGAAGATGTTGAGATGGATACAATTCTTGCATGTGTCGTGTAACTTCAGGGTGTGAACGATCCTATCGCTTCACAACTTCCTATACTTTGACACACACAAGAATTGTATCTCTTCCGAAATCTTCTAAGACTGTCAGTCTGTCAATTACAATCCCGTTTCATTCTTCTGCTTTGATTCTCTCCATCTTGGCGAATGCTGATTTCACCCCAGACTTTAATATAACGCACCCTTCCATTTTTTTTACAGTGCTCTCTTTTTTGTCCAATATATTTATTCTTATTTTTCTATTATAAGTTTTCATGCTTTGTATGTTATACATCCAGCCGAAGAACAAGTTTTGTGTCTTATTTATCATTTTGAATGTCTATGTCTGTCTTCTGTGGTGATACCGAGCAAAAGCGATAGACCGGATGTTTGCGCTTTCACGACCAAAAAGAAAATGACCAAAAGTCGTCGCTGCGCTGCCGGCTCCGCGCAGATGTTCCGGTTGAAAACTAAAAATTAATTAAATATTAAATTTTCAGTTCGCGAGCCTACGCGAATTTTATTTATCGGCCAATGGGAAACCCAGAACCAAATACAAGTGTGAAATCCCAAATGAGCTGCTGTGATCCAAAAAGAAGATATAAAAAGCGGATACAGAAAGCATGGCAGGCAGACCGACGTCTATATGTGGGAAATCCGTGACTATTATCTTCTCACTTGATTTGTCCGTAGCCCTAAATATATCTCATACTTATAGAATATTTACCCTCTTTCATTTTCATCCCTGAAAAGTTCCATGTGTTACCCACAGAAATGCTTATGAAAACTAAATAAAATGTTTAACTGTAAATGCCTATTAAGCTATTTAAATTTCTACTTTCACTTTTTTTTTTTACTTTTTAGTCTTTTGTATTTTCATCATGGTCGGTGTCTGCTTACTCCTGGTCTTGGAGACTAAACTCAGAAATATTTCGAGGTGGATCCTATGGCAGCAGAATGTTTTAACTGCCTCTCGCAATACAAAAAGTGGAGAAAGATTTCTTTGCGTACGTTTTGATGGAAGACTCGGTAACCAAATGTTTATCTACGCTTCGGCATATGGAATAGCGTATAAAAAAAACAGAACCCTCATTACCATCAACAATCCTCTCTTTGATATTTTCGAAGGAATTTCTCTAGATTTTGACTCGGAAGAATGTAACCGGTTAATTCCGTATGAAGAGAAAAGAGGTTGTGCTTTTGACCATGAAACATTGGAATTTGCAGACGACAGCGATGTTCTTCTGAAGGGCTATCTGCAGTCATGGATGTATTTCAAAGATAACTCCGCAGATATCCGGCGTATATTTACATTTAAAAGACACATCTTTCTCAAAGCTCAGAATATTCTGAATAATTTAAAATTCCAGTATCTAGCAGACAACAAGGTTCACGAAGGAAATTTGACACTCATTGGTGTCCACGTGAGACGCGGTGACATGCTGTCGGAACACTTAATCAAAGTCGGATATCGAACTGCTACACTTGAATACTTTCTTCATGCAATGGATTATTTTACGAGTAGGTTTTCAAACATTCTTTTTGTTGTATGTTCAGACGACATTGTTTGGTGTGAAGAAAACTTACTATGGAAGAAAAACATCAAAATTGCCGCTAGTAGCTTACCGGCAGTCGACATGGCTATTTTGTCGTTGTGCAATCACACTATTTCATCCATCGGGTCATTTAGTTGGTGGTCAGCTTGGTTGGCCGGAGGGGTAAACACTTACTTTGCTCATCCGGTGTCTGAAAACTCACGCCTGCGAAAAATGTTCAGCACAAACTTTTCTGATTATTTCTGGCCTGGCTGGGTACCATTATCTTAAAATCCGGGTACCGTTATCTTAAACCTCCGAAGAATTGAAAAACACTTGCTTCACGTGATAATAAATTAGTCAAATTACAGAGGTTCTTTATCGCGTTTCTTTTATTTTCGGTAAAGTCTTTCATTTTCAGTAAATGTAGTACTAAATGAAAAAAAAATTCATACTTAAAATATTGCATTCAAATTTTATTTTTAGCTGCAATATTTTAAGTAAGAAATTTCTTATTTCTTACTTCAATAGAATGTCCTTTACTTTTCCAGGTTTAATAACTTGTCCTGTTCTTTTCCAGGTTTAATATAGTTTTAAGAATATTACTTTTCATGCGCTCATTTTACCCTGTAATTCATGATTTTTCCAGGCATTGCTATTAATTTAAAATAAATTTAATGCTGAAAACCGCATTCAAAAATATTAAAAAGAAAAAATATTATATGTATTTGATAAAAAAATAAAAAAAATATTTTATTATCTGTCATTCATTCTGATAATCAATTCTTATAAAATGCTAAGTGATAAGTAAAGTTTGACTGACAAAAATGATAAAAAAGATATCATAATTTAAATATTGAAAACCGCATTCAAAAATTATTTAACAGAAAAAATGTTATAAAGAATAAGATTTATTATTAGAAGCGTTAGTCACTCACTAATGTACTTATGTAGTTAATATTTCTTTTCAGACTTCATATCTTTTTTTTCTACTGAACTAAAATTCAAAGATTTTTTTTAAAATGTATCTAAGGAGGTGTCCTGCCTAACTGTGTAAACTGTTTGAAATTTAGTTGAGAATTAAATTAGTGGTGATGCTTGAAAGCTGCCTAGATTCACTCAATGCCAGACTTAAGAATATATTCAACCACTGCGCGCTTAAATGATAATATGGTGGTTTTACCCTACAAACATGGACGCATGGTCAAACCCTGCCCGAGAATATCCCCTTTATTAAGTTTCTCGATGGCACAGGCCGGTAGACATAATTAAAACAATAGCAAAAAAAAAAAAAAGCATTTATTCAAATAAGTGTATCTTCAAAAATAACGTCTACAGAAATATGAAATACATAATATGTTAATAAATTCAGTATAATTTTAAAGTGTTATAATGAGTAGTTGCATTGTCTTCAGTTCTGGCCAAGTGGAATATTTACTACTTAAATATATATTTTCGAATTACCAAAGACTTGTTCCAAATGTTTCTCTGTTTGCTCAAAGCATGGATCTATTTTTATTTCCTCATACTTCTCATGAAATAAATCAAAACCCATAATGTCTTACAACTGACTGAATTTGCTGAAAGGTAACTTCGTTATACAGTCAAGATTTGAGCAGAAAAGAAAAGAAAAAGAAAAAAAAACACTTGAAAGCAGGTTAACCTTTTAATGTACACTACCGGCCATAATTATTAGGCTACCACAGTTTTTTTTAAAGTGGTGTGTTTCATACTATTTTTTAATACTTATTGCCAAGTGGATAATTCTAAATGAAAATATAATGGTTCTTTTGTTATCATTACTTATCAAAATTTTATAGGGCAAAGGGCGACAATTTACCCATCGTACTCTGTAGATTTTATATATATATATATATATATATATATATATATATATATAGTCATCCGCAGACAGATCTGTTTCAGACAGATCTGTTTCGCTATTACAGCTCATCAGTACGGCTTAGACTCCGGTCGCTTCCTAACCTAAGATTGAAACCAGACCGAATTGGTGTCAGTCGGCGATTCTACCTAGAATTATCCACTTAAAAATAGTATGAAAAGCATCATTTCAATTAAAAAACTGGGGTTTCCTAATAATTATGGCCGGTAGTGTGTATATATATATATATATATACACAACCCCAGTTATTTTTTAATTGAAATTTTAAAAAATGGGGTTTTCTAATAATTATGGCCGGCAGTGTATATATATATATATATATATATATATATATATATATTTAAAAAAAGGATTAATTCAAAGATGTTGAATGGCCATTTCGATATGAAGATCCCCACGGGGGACAACACATCACCTTAGCAACAGAAAAATCCTTTCAGAAACTGGAGAAAAATTAGTCTACTTTTCCTTTTTAAATAGATTGCAAAGAAATTAAAAAATAAAATAAAATAAAATAAAAATAAAAATAAAAGGAAAGAAAAAGAAAAAGAAAACGAAAAATAAAAGAAAAAATAGAATAAAATCAAATAAATAAGAAAAGAAAAAATTGACATCGTCTGGGTTCGCAAAAAAAAGGGAGAATGTAACTAAAAATTAACAGACAGCCATGTTAAATCGACGTAAGTTTAAGCAACACGGAAAAAAGGTGGTAAGAGAGATAAAAGAAGGAAGGGAGGGAAAAGGAAAGAAACTAAAGAAAAAAAATTTAAATATTACAGATGCTGGACAAATTCAAAAACCTAATTTCCCCAAAACGTTGAAGTATTAGAAAAAGGCCTTTACTTAAAAAGGCATAATTATTAATAAAAGGGAATAAAAAGATATAGGATTTAAAATAAAATTATTTTAAAAAAAATTAGGTCATTTGAAATTAAACTAAATAAAGACAACACTAGGTAAGAAAAAAAAATTAATTACAATTATACATACCTATAGAAGTACACACATACATACATGTATATACACACACAATTCTACGAATAAGAATACATATATACATACACATACACACACATACATTCAATTTATTACACACTTATATACATATACATGCGCATACACACATATATATGTGTGTACACACCTATATACAAAAAATTCATATACACACAATATATGTGTACACATACATGCACACATATACACACACACACACACACACACACATATATATATATATACATATTCCATATGCACTCACACACATACATATAAAAATATAAAAAAATTAATGAATATTATGAAAAAGAGCATTTAAATAGCTAAAAATTTTTTTCCAAAATTACATATAGCCCACATACATAAATACATATATACATATATATATATACATATATATACAAATATGCACATCCACACACAAACATACACATATACATAAAAAAAAAAAAATTAAAATTAAAAAATTAAAAAAAATATAGAAAAATTTAGAATTTAAAAATTAAAAATTAGAAGTTAAATTTTAAAATCCGCCCTATGGCGGCACTTGTTTATAAATTCCCTCGTAAGGTTCAAAAGTAAGTCCTGATGAGGATACTTCAAAATCAGAATCTTCTCCAATAAACACAGACGACACCTATCACGAAAACTTTTAGGAGTACAAGCTGAGCCTATTAATTTCCAGCTGATTATAGGGTCCTGCCCTTCCTCCTTCATTTCCCAGAACCTACGTGATAGTGCTGTCTGGAATCTCTGTTTAGGGTTCGAAAACGAGTACTTGTGATTATAAAGCCTCTGTTTGAAAGAGCCCGCGGACATGCCAATATAGGTCCGGTAATTGTCCTTGTTATTACATGGAGAAATGCGGGCTTCATAAATTACATGGGTGGATTTACCTTTGCCTTGCACCGGGCAGGCATCCACAGAATAACAATTGCATTTATCGACAATTCCGGATTTAGCTTCCGTATTATTTAGTTTCATTAAAATTTGTTTATTGTGGGAATTAATTATATTATCTATATTTGAGGTGCAAGAATAACTAATTTTTAGGGTGAACCTATTAAAAATTTTATTTAAGGGATTGTTATTATTATGAAAATGTTTATCGATTAATCTGAGAAAATATTTACCAATATTTATATTAGTTAGCTTACAATAAGCAGGGTTAAACCAAATTATCTTCCTTTTTCTACATTTTCTGGTGTTTTTAGTTTTTGATGATTCTGGGTTTATAGCAGGCTTATCATACTTTAACTTATTAACAAAACCGCTTTTCTGAAGGGCCTTATCGTAAATTTCTTTGCTTGCGTTGAAAATTTTTATATTGGAAGATAATTGGTTAACCCTATTATTTACTATCTTGGGTATTTGTCTTATAATATTCTTGGGGTGGTTGGATAAACTATTTATATAGGTGGGAGAACTATTTTCTTTGAGAAAGGGTTGGTAGGAACCATCATTTAAGTTAAGGGTGATATCTAGATAGTTTACAATTTTGAGATTGGAAGTAACCTCAACCTTAAAACCAAGAAAATTTAGGGCTCTGATAACTTTCTTATGTATTCTATTAGTGTAAGGCCCATTGGAATTGGGAATACATATCAGTCCATCATCCCGATATAGGCCTATTAGTTTAGGGTCTAAAAATCTACCTAAAATATCTAAAATATAAATGCCTATTAAATCTGCTACCTGGGCAGAATCATAGGCTCCCATAGGAACATCAAAACTATCTTCAGGCCCTTTAGTCCAAGTAGAACTATCAAAGGTGAGAATAGATTTTCTAGCTCCCAGTATAATTCTATAGTCACTATCCGAAATATTAACATAACCCCTAGCAAAGTCTAAACAATCCACAAGAAGTTTTTTTGATATAGAGGAATAGAAATCCACAATATCAAATTTAAGGAAAGTGGATTTAGATTTGTCATTGATATTATCAAACCATTTTATGGTATCTAAGGAACTCTTCCAAAGATTCAGTTGTAAATTAGATTGTAACTTCTCTATTAAGTTCTTCAGAACCACCCTAGAAACTATGCCTAATTCACTCTTAGTGGGATTAATTAGTCTAGTTTGTAATTTATTTTGGAAATTTGGCTTGTGGTCTTTAAATATAATGTAAGCTTCTTTGGTAGAAATTTTTCCAATTCTATCACTAATATTTAGTTCATTTGCAAATTTAGCCATATCGGAGTTAATTTCCGATAAAATTAGGTTACCTCTGTCTATTTTGTAATGACTAGTTATACTATTTTTAAGGATATTTAGGTAATTGGTGGTATTACACTTGTAAATGTTATTTGATTTGTCCGATTTTATCCATAGGTCTTTGGAATTCTTTAAGGTATTAATGTTCGACTTTAATAAATCCTGGAATTCATTTGAAGTACCCCGGAACTTGATTTTGGGGATCAAATTAAAAAGGTTTTTTCAAACGAGTTTAAAAATTTGCATACCGGTGGAGTTCTTAGAGTTTTTAAATCAAAGCACTCTGTAGAATCAGGAGAAGAATCCGTTGAACGCAGGTAAAAGTAGGCTTTCCATCGAAGCCTCCTCACAAAACTTTCAATTTTTTCCGTAAGATGAAAGAGAAAGGAATCCAGATTAGGAAAAGGAATATTCTTCAAAGAATACTCCGGGGTAAATTTCTCCATAGGAAAGGTGGTGTTGTATTGGTAGAAAAAATCCGGGAATAAACCAAGAGAGCTCAACTACCAAAAGGTAGGAGCAAAATATTTTAATTCAGATACTTCAATCCAAGGGAAAAAAGCAGGAAGGTAAATTCCAAAAAACCCGATCCTAATTAATATTAAAAATTTTATTTTAATATTAAAAAATGATACAGGAAGAGAGCTCCATGTAATAAAATATTACAGTTGAATGTATGTGTCTGTATGTGTATGTATATATGTATTCTTATTCGTAGAATTGTGTGTGTATATACATGTATGTATGTGTGTACTTCTATAGGTATGTATAATTGTAATTAATTTTTTTTTCTTACCTAGTGTTGTCTTTATTTAGTTTAATTTCAAATGACCTAATTTTTTTAAAAATAATTTTATTTTAAATCCTATATCTTTTTATTCCCTTTTATTAATAATTATGCCTTTTTAAGTAAAGGCCTTTTTCTAATACTTCAACGTTTTGGGGAAATTAGGTTTTTGAATTTGTCCAGCGTCTGTAATATTTAAAAAAATTTTCTTTAGTTTCTTTCCTTTTCCCTCCCTTCCTTCTTTTATCTCTCTTACCACCTTTTTTCCGTGTTGCTTAAACTTACGTCGATTTAACACGGCTGTCTGTTAATTTTTAGTTACATTCTCCCTTTTTTTTTTGCGAACCCAGACGATGTCAATTTTTTCTTTTCTTATTTATTTGATTTTATTCTATCTTTTTCTTTTTCTTTTTCTTTCCCTTTATTTTTATTTTTATTTTATTTTATTTTATTTTTTAATTTCTTTGCAATCTATTTAAAAAGGAAAAGTAGACTAATTTTTCTCCAGTTTCTGAAAGGATTTTTCTGTTGCTGAGGTGATGTGTTGTCCCCCGTGGGGATCTTCATATCGAAATGGCCATTCAACATCTTTGAATTAATCCTTTTTTTAAATATATATATTTGCTCTGTAATATTTTATTACATGGAGCTCTCTTCCTGTATCATTTTTTAATATTAAAATAAAATTTTTAATATTAATTAGGATCGGGTTTTTTGGAATTTACCTTCCTGCTTTTTTCCCTTGGATTGAAGTATCTGAATTAAAAATATATATATATATATATATATATATATATATATATACTACCGGCCATAATTATTAGGAAACCCCAGTTTTTTAATTGAAATGATGCATTTCATATTATTTTTAAGTCTATATGAAAATAAAACGGTTCTTTTGTTATCATTAATTTGCAAAATTTTACAAGGCAAAGAAGTAAAGATCTCGTCTGAGTCACCCTAAATTTTTTTCATTTTTTAAAAAAATCATTTGATGCACATGTTATTGTGCAGTATTAACAAAAGAACCATTCTATTTTCATTTACAATTATTCACTGATCCGATATTACATCAGTTCAAAATTAAGATTAGATCTGATTGGAAACGGTTGACCCCGATAGCCTTTAGCGAAAGGTGGGTAAATGTAGCGAGCCTGGTTCGCGTGAACGGGACTAGCCTTGATTTTCTCTTTTAGATCTACTAGTCACATCGGGGTGGATTCATTTGGAACCCTTCCCTGGTTAAGGTAGTTCCTTTTTGTGTACCTAGTTAATGGGAATGAATGTGATTCCTAGCCTGTCCCCTGCATTGTCTTTTGTTATGATCCAGGTAGAGATTCCCAATTTCCCCAGTTTTTATTTTTGTCCCCTTTTATCTCGTCTGGGTCAGGATTATATTCTCCCCATCCATTTTATTTTATCCTCTCCACTCCCTGTAGAAAGAGTGCCTCTTGATTTTGTCTTATGGGCAGAATACAGCGGCCTCTTTGTTTTGTGGGTTGGTTGGGTCCAACTAACATCATGATTTCTGTTATCTCATGTTTAAATTTTTTTTTGTTTTGGGAATTTATGTCATGCCCCTCCACACATATCATTTCATGATATATTTTTAAATATATTTTTGTATCTATTATTCACAATAAAATTTTAATACTTTTTTGGTTTTTTTAGGTCCCTGGTATGTTTGAGGTATTTTGGTGTATGAAGGATTGAATGCTGATGGACATGTTCTTGTGTTGGATGAGAAAATTGTGTAGTATCTTTGGATCGTGAGTCGGATTAGCTAGATATAGAATAAGTACTAAAGACCAACCTGAGTTTTTGCACCCCCAGATTAGCCTTGTGCCACAATTGTATTTTTCATACAATAAATATTGAGTAGTTCTTGAGAAATTCATAGGAGTTCTTAGAAGTTCTAGTGTTCTTTAGACTTTTATTGGACTTCAGTAGAAATACTAGGCAGTTGATATTAGTTGGCAGTTATCCTAATACTAAGGAGTCAGCTTACAGTGGAAGATTACCAAGTTCCTAATATTTTGGGTGCATTAAGTCGATTAGCAACCGACAGAGCACGATTATAACTTTCAGTGCGAAAAATACTCGACAACAGTTTCCGATTCGCTAACCGCAGCATAACCCTAATATAGACAACAATATGAGATCAGCAGAAGTCTAGTGAGAGAACGATCTAAATTTTGTGACTATAAATCAATCTACTGTACTTAAATTTATCTTCTTCTCATGGATCGTTGTAAATTCGACGGTTAATCGGAACAACCTAATGCCATAAACAGCTAGATTTGTAATTGAAAATTATACAGTATCGTGAGTAATTGCTGAAGTTATTCTTGACTAGCAGTATAGCCCGGCGTTGCTCGGGTGTAATGAAAGCTTTGAAACTAATCCATGGTCCTGGAGCTCAGACTCTTTGGACATTGACACGAAAGACTAAAAAGCAATAGTTGTTTCAGGTAAAGCAAAACCGTAGACTGAAAGAAAAATGAATGGATGTAAGTCAAATTTTGATTTCCTGTTATCGATATCAAATAAGTTGTTTTTCGTCGTAAACTGAATTTTGAAGGCTAAATAAGTCCTCTGAGTAAAGGGTATCATGGCTGAGACTAAGAACTACAATTATACTTACTTAGAGCCAAACCCGAAGCAAAAACTAAAATAAAAGGGCTGAAAAAAAAAAGACAGACATACAGGCAGATAAAGACACACACACAAACATCTTGCCTTTATATATATATTATCGATTTTCTGCACTATTGCAAGAACTGCAACATTAAAACTTCTGAATATCGTTTCTTATTTTTCGATTATCGATTTTCGATATTTATCGGGGATACCACGACACAAAACCTAGCTAAGAACACTCACAGACGCTTATAGTACAACTGTGTAAATTTTCAAGAAAATCGATTCAGCCGTTTCGGAGTCTATAGGTAACGGACACACACACACAGAGACAAAGTTCCATTTATAAATAAGTTTAGATTTAGATATCTCCAAACACAAATGGTACAACCTTATATTTATAACGATGCTATTAAAAACAAAAACAAAAAAAAACAAAAACTGTCATTTATAATCCTCATTCGATAATAATAATAATAATAATAATAATAAATAAACAAAACAAAAGGAACCAATATGTTAATAACACTTTCATTGTTTGCAGTTATTAGAGCCGGCATTGTGTTTCTGACTGGTTTGGTATTCTATCTGAGCAGTCAAAGAAGCCATTCGGGGAAAATTGGAGATAACCTTCGATACAAAAATTGGTTTAACTACATCGCTACTGTGAACAGAGAGTCACAAACGACATGGAGCAGCATCGACCAACAGACCGCTGGTCATGAACCCTCAGTAGGGCAAGGTAAGTGGCCGAAATATCTGTGTTATCAATTTCAGGCTGGGCTCGGCAATCAAATGTTTGCTTTCGCCTTCAGCTATGGCCTTGCCAAAGAGAAGCACCGAATTTTGGCCACAAAAAGCAAACTTTTATCGCTGTTTACTATGAAAACGAACAGGTCTGTGGTTGAGAGACGAAATGTCGATAAAATCTGTTCCGGTCGTCGAGTGATAACAGTTAAGCAACTGAAAAAGAAAGATTTGATCTTGGGTGACGACTCCGTTGTTATCTTGAATGGTTTTTTGTACTCGTGGAAATATTTAAAAAATGTTGAAACGGAATTAAGGGAGATATTTACATTTAGGAAAGATATTTTCATTAAGGCTCAAAAGATTCTTCATGAAATCAAAGTAGAACATTTCGGAAACAGACCAATTCCAAAGGACGTCGCCTTTGTAGGAATGTATGTCCAACACAGCGTCATAATAAATCCTTTAAAAGATTCTATAGTCACTCCACGGTCGTATTTTTTCAAAGCAATGGTATTCTTCCTAAGAAAATTTCGACATGTAATCTTCGTACTTGTCACAGATTCTCTCACTTGGTGCCGGAATAATTTGCCGGACAGAATCCATATGATTAATACAAATTCTTCGGATGGTTTGGACATGTCCATTTTATCGCAATGTAACCATACCATCAACTCTGGAGGAACATTTGGTTGGTGGGCTGCATGGTTGGCTAACGGAACAACTACTTATTTCGTGCCGTCACTGAAAATGAATCCACGTTTAAAAATCGGAACGACGGGCTCAAAGTTTTTCTGGCCAGGATGGATACCAATAACAAACAATGACTATATTTCAATAAATATTTACAAGAAGAGGAATAAGTTGAATAGATTATTAAATAAAATAAAAAACTTTGGGGTCATAATGAATTAACTGAAGATCCATTTCTATACACTATCTCCAAGTTGCACTAAGAGGGATAGAATCAGAAGTATGCCCTGATGTCTGGCAATCACTAGGGACATTGACTAGATAATCCATTATAAAATTCTGGTAATCTTAAGGTTGGGAAATCTAGGATCTCGACTGCAACCAGTGAGGTAGTTAGGTAGGTTTATTAGAAACTGAGATGTGCGCTGTGGCGCAGTGGATATCGGCTCGGAACGAGAAATCGAGGAGCCGAGTTCGAATTCTAGTTGAATTCGTTGCATTCACTTACTCGCAAATACACCTGGAAAAGGTATTAATCCATCTCTTCCCTCCAGTTATGGGTTAAATAACAGGACAGATTGGATGCTATAGCCTTGGCTGGCAACTAATCTACCACAGAAAGTAATGGCAACCTATTGTGAGATAATCTTCTGCCCAGTCAGTCATGTCTCTTTCGAGACATGATCGTCCAAGCGGGTATCACGTATGGCCCTTAACTGACTGAGAATATCGCCAAGTTTTTATAGATTTGCTTATGGATGATTAAAAGTTGAATAATTACAATAATTTAAAACGAAGAGAATTTTGTTTAATTCGAGAACAGTCTTCAACATTTCAAGTTGAATCTACGAGAGAAAATCGTTTGTTTTTGGCCGGATTAAAATAGTATTTTTTAAAATAATGAATTGTTAGATTCTGGAAAAGTCGTGACTGTGCAATAAAACTACCTACCTACCTACATACCTTATCTACTTGCCTGGCTTACCTACCTACCTACCTACCTACCTACCTACCTACCTGCCTGCTTTATCTACCCGCCTGCCTTACCTACCTACCTACCTACCTACCTACCTACCTACCTACCTACCTACCTGCCTTATCTACCTGCCTGCCTTACCTACCTACCTACCTACCTACCTACCTACCTACCTGCCTTATCTACCTGCCTGCCTTACCTACCTACCTACCTGCCTGCCTTATCTACCTGCCTGCCTTACCTACCTACCTACCTACCTACCTACCTGCCTTATCTACCTGCCTGCCTTACCTACCTACCTACCTACCTACCTACCTACCTACCTACCTACCTACCTACCTACCTGCCTTATCTACCTGCCTGCCTACCTTACCTACCTACCTACCTACCTCCTACCTACCTACCTACCTACCTACCTCACTGGTTCAGTCGAGATCCTAGATTTCCGAACCCTGCATCATTGTTAATTATATAATCCTTTCTATGGCTGTACACGGTGCGATGGGTAAATTCTCGACATTTTATATTTTTCATTTCTCGTATGCGCGTTGTTTGTTTTTTGATTTTGTCAACGATGTTGTAGAATCAGTTGGGTAGTACCTGTGAGAAAAAGAGCACCGTGACGCAATGCACTCCGCCAGAATTTCGGAAACAACATGCTGTACTGCTTGGCATTCGCACCGGAAGCTCCAATACAAATATTTTAAAGTGTTTGGTTGCCAATCTGAGGACAGTACAGAGGATTCGGAAAGAGTTGGATGATATTTTCAGTCAACATCATAGTGTTTTGAAGTGATCACTAATGATGGCGATACATCTTATCACAGGGACTCAAACTCAGCACAAAGACCAATATCAATTGAGGAGTTAGCTCTACTCTGTGTCAACAAGACTTTGCACCATACTACACAAACAGGAGAACCCAGTCATTTCTATAAACCACATCACCACTTACATCTGGCCACTTACATCTGGCCACTTACATCTGGCCACCTAACTTGCAAGACTGCAACCTTCTTGGTTTTCATGTGTTGGATGCAGTTGAGTAAAAGACATTATAAAACTCCTTGTAACATCAAAGATAAACGGAAGGCAAAGATTATGACGTTATTCACCAACTTAAACAAGGAGACCGTCCAGAAGAGATACAGGAGAAGTCCGTGGTTCAAACCAATGGCGATTTTATTGAATAAATTTACTCTTTAATATTTCAAGATATTTTTGTGTAAGTTTGATAAATATATCTATTAAAAGGAGATGTTAGTGTTATTTTCATTTTTGCGTAATTTAGACGACAATTTATCCTACGCAGACTACATATGTTTTATCCCGGTTTTGAAATCAGAGACATCTTTCTCCTGGACTGGTTTCCAAACACGGTTAATGAGTATAGTCAATCCTGCTATTTAACCAATAGCTACAGGGAAGAAGAGATGAATGTATAACTTTTTCAATGATGTTTGCGTAAAAATTAAATGTAATCAACTCAACTGGAATTCGAACTCTACTCGTCGATTTCTCGTCCTGGCCCACTAACGATTAGCCTCCCTGCATATTTAATCATGTGATGTGCAAGAACTACAGAGAGACGGATTAATACCTTTCCCAAGGGTATTTGCGCGTAAGTGAATGAGCCGATATCCACTGCACCACGACGCACATCCTCAAATTTCAAATAAAATTACTTTAAGTAAATTATTTTCTGTCAATATGCCTCATAAAAGATAAAATAGTTCTTTTCCTAATACTTTTTGCACAGTACTGTATATATATATATATATATACTAGGTGCGATTGGTAAATTGTCGCAATTATTTTATTATTTCAAAGCGAAAGGCTATTATACTAAGTATTAAATTTATTTTGTAACAAGTATTTTTTGCTTGTTAAAGCATTTGTTGAGTAAATCAAATAAAATTACTTTAATTAAATTATTTTCTGTCAATATGCCTCATAAAAGATAAAATAGTTCTTTTCCTAATACTTTTGCACAGTACTGTATATGCACAACACACACACACTGATGTACCAACATATTATAACCAAAGGCATTAATAATAACTACTGTCTTGTAACAGCTGCATATGTCAAAATTTAAGAAGACTTGAAGATTTCATTTTGGCGTGTTGAATGGTACACTTAAGAAGAACCATTTTAATAACTTTCATAAAAACCAAATTGTTGTGAACAAAAGACAGTCATAGCATTTTTGGAATGACATAGCTTGCGGAGGTGTTCACTTTCACTTGTGATGAGTACCAATCTGCCGTAGTCAGAGCGGGGAAACTAACCAACTGCCGATAAAACACTGGGAATCTAAGGCATACTAATTCTAGAGATAAACTAAGGATTTCAAATAAAGTATGAACCAACATTAGGGTAACGGTGGCACAAATTGATGTTAACGTTAATCAATGTGAATGCAGGAATGTGTCACGACATGCATCTATTCTTGTTGAGTATGAAGCTATGCAGTCGCAGGCGACAGCCAAAGAGAACTCATCGCCGAAAGCGTATCCAGTGGGTCCCCGCGTCTAGTTCAGCTTCCCTTCTCCTGAATATGTTGAATGTTAGGTTACGTTTTAGTCGTTATCGTGGTAAAGCGATACACTAAATTTTACTATGGAAAAACAAACCAGTAAAGGTAATGTGATAATTTAGACATGGTTCTTCAACGACTTTGTTACATACCTAAATATCACTGTATAATAGTGTCATGGCGGCATCATCCATCAAACGGAATGAACTCTTCCAACTATTACATATAGCTCCCTTCACAAGAGGTGAAAGTAAGTAGCCAGTAGGTAGCCTGTAGATAGCCTGAGTAAGTAGCCAGGAGGTAGCCTGGAGGTAGCCTGTAGATAGCCTGAGTAAGTAGCCAGGAGGTAGCCTGGAAGTAGCCTGTAGATAGACTGAGGAAGTAGCCTGAGAGATTAGCCTAAGGAGAGCGGCCTGAACAAAGCCGAGAGTCGTCTACGAACACTGCTACCGTAACGACCATTACGAGTCCCAGTTCGAGGGTCGAATCATAGTATTACATGTATTATCGTTTTACTAACAAAGTTCCAAGTATTGTATTTTGCCTTGTTTAATATATATTCGTTATTTCCTATTTTGGTTGTTTTTGTATTATTCTTGCTGCACCTTTACCTGGGTCTACGACAAATAGGTAATCTCATTCATGGTAACTGTTTCCTCCGATGGTAGTGATATTTTTCGAAATGGTAATGTACTATGCCACACTGCAAAGAGTTTTGGTGGAATAGTTTAAGGAAAGGAGAAACTTCTCTCTTATTCTGTTCACCAACCTTTCTGGATCCCAATTACAATGAGAACTTAAGGAATATGTTAAAGCACCGCCATGTTGGCTCTGTTTAACATCCATCCTGCACCTGTAGCAATTAAATAGCCTGCTATTAACATCCTAGAACCAGATACCAGAGGCAAGGGTTTTTGTAAGATCTATACCCGTTCAGGTAAGAACTGCTTTGCGGGTAGATTGAAAGCTAACATCTAATGAGGCAGACGGTCATAATGTTTTGATGAATCAATATATATATATATATATATACATGAAATTATTTGTTTGAATATTATTTTTGATCGATACTCGTATCTAAGTAGATATTCTATTTATATCAATTTCTACCGGCCTGATTATTTACGATAAATTTTTGTTATATATATATATATATATATATATATATATATATATATATATATATATATATTAGTACACATGCTCTTGATTTCAATGGCCTCTGTGAATGACTCTAGCTTTGAACTACTTAGTCATTCTCCATATTCTCTTGATTGGACCCCATCGGACTATAATTTGTTCCCCAACATGAAAAATCACATGACTGGAATGGACAGTATGGCAGTGATGATGACGTCATACCTGCGTTAATGGTTTTTTTTTACCAACAGGATGCAAGCTTCTTCACTAATGGAATCTAAACATTGCGAAACAGATGGAAGAAGTATGTGGACCGCAAAGAGGACTACATTAAAACACAAACATTTGGTCCGTGAGAGAATCTTGGTTAGCTTATGAACTTTTCGTTCAACTCTCGTATATTAAAGGTGGAAAACATTGTGATATATTATTGAGGGTAGAATTTGAGAGAATCTAAAATGTAACTGAATGGCAGAATAGAGTTTGAGTTTGAGTTTTGTTTAACGGCATATCAACCTTTGTTGGTTATTTAATGCTAAAAAGATGGGGTCTTAAAGTATTTTTTAACGTTCAATCATAGTGAGAAGGTTCATTTTGTCAGATTTTAAATTAAATTTTGTTTTTATTATTTTTTATTTTAGAAAACTGAAAATGTCTTTTAGTTTTGTATTAAAAAATGTTTTGCTGAAAATAATTTTTTTCCTTCAAAAATGTGTTATGGTAATAATTTTTCTTAAAAAATGTATATTTTTCTATAAAAGTTTATTTTTATACTTTCATAGTGTTTTGACCCCACTTTGGGAGTTAACTATTTGCACACAGCTGGGACCCTAACAGGTGCTACCACTCCGGGTCAGGGTGAACCTGAGAACAACAGCAATTAAGAGGTGGTTCCATGCTCATCACAACCTCTCAATCAGAGGCCTTGCTGCCGGATGCAGTTTACCGTCATGCTCAGGACAGGCAGAATAGAAGATTGGAGCGATAGTAAAAAGCCAAACATTTCGCAGAACTACAAAGAATAGGGATTTCTGGAGAGCTACGAACACCAAATTCCTGAAGGCACAGAGCATAAGAAGACGACGAAGAAGAATAAGATTTGAGGTGATTGAAATGGCGATAGTGTGAATTTTGTAAAATTTTGTCTAGGTGGGGCCCAAATCTTTAGTCAATTATTCTTACTTAACATTTAACAATTTCGGTAAATCATTTTGAATGTCGGTAAAACAATGAAAAAAAAAAAGAACGAAAAATTTGAATATTTTAGAGCGGTATTTATTTCAGACGAGTATACAATATGAAAATTGAAAATGAAAGCTAACAATGAATAAAAATATGCGTAAGAAAAAAAAAAGAAATGTGTGCGAAAAGCAAAACTGTTTATCATAAAAAGGCGGGTGCATCTGCGCATGTCTGCATTGTGATAAGATTGCTTTCGAATACAACGAAAGACTTATGAAAACAAATAGGAAAAAAGCTTGATTTGTTTATGTTAGTATAAAATCAACTGTTTCTTTCGTATTTTAATTTGGTCGTTCATTCTGTAAAGTAAAGTGTGATGTCAGAATTTTCAGTTCTACAAACGAGACGGCATGATTAGAGATGAAAAACTACAATTGGCATTTACGTTGAATTATTTAGACCCACACTGAAAGATCCACAAATATCAGAAAAGGAAAAAAAAACGTAAATGATTCCAAAGATGAGGGATATCTCTCTCTCTCTTTCTCTCTCTCTCTCTCTCTCTCTCACACACACACACACATACACACACACACACACACACACACACACACACACACACACACACATATATATGTATATATATATAGTAAATACAGAACGAAGAAAAAATTTTTACAACGTCCAAAACATTAATTTAAAACAGTGCTCGATATATAATATATAGAGCTGTGGATATTTATTATAAATTATATTTTAGAACAACACCCCACACACAACCGACCATGTATAAGAAAATAAATTTAAAATTAAAAATTTAATAGAAAAAATCTATTTCCTAAATCCAAAATTAAGATTAAATATACAAATTTACATTAATTATAAAGACTCTGCTTAAATACAAAAATATTCTGTACAAAATAAGCATCCCACCCCTTACCGGCTCTTCTAAGAAATCCAAAGGATATAGTCTAGTTGCAAGATAATAAAAACTTACATTCTAACTGCTAATGTTAAATCTGTCTAGAAATCAAAGACTCTCATTAATCAACCATTTTAACTACCCACACCACTTTCTTCAAAATTGTAACGGTCAATACACGAGACTTGTTCCCTTATCACTAACCCCCAAACACAACTGACCAAATATGAGAAAAGAAGCTTTCCATTCCTATACATACCGCCTGATGAGACATTGAAGTTTCAATGTTGAAACAAATGTACCATTTGTAGTGGGTATATATATATATATATATATACGTAAATGTTCTAAAATAGAATATATATATATATATATATATATCCACTACAAATGGTACATATACGTAAATGTTCTAAAATATAATATATATATATATATATATACGTAAATGTTCTAAAATATAATATATATATATATATATATATATATATATATATATATATATATATATCGTGTAGAGTGGGTAAGAGTAGAGAGATAGACAAAGGGAAAAGTAGAGATTGAGATCAAAGAGAGAGAAAAATAATGCATAACAAACCAATGAAAAGAAAAAAAATAGAGAAATGATTTTTTTTTAATAAAGAAAAGTTTTACATAATTTTAATGAAAAGATTTAATTAAAAAACCTGAAAAATGCCTTTTAAAAATTTGCGTAAATCATTTCGCCAAAGTAATCCACAAACTCGTTTTGGCCGATTGTAAAGTTGCGTAAGATAGAAGAGGAGTTGAACATATCAGAACACAGTATATTCACCATTTTGCATGAACATTTGTCAATGAGAAAGATGTGTTAAAAGTTGGTGCCGCGTTTAATTACAGTCGATCAAAAACAAAAACGCGTCGACGATTCATAGCGTTGTTTGCAACTGTTTCAGCGCAACAAGGAGTTTTTGCGTACATATGTGACTGGATAAAACATGGATCCACCACTTCAGTCAGGAGTCAAATCTGTAGTCAACTGAGTGGACAGCAGCAGGAGAAAGCAGTCCAAAGCGACCAAAGACGCAAACATCAGCAGGCAAGGTTTGGGCCTCTATATTTTGCAATGCGCAAGATATTTTTTTGATCGATTATCTTGAGAAAGTAAGAACCATCAATAGCGAATATTGTAAAGCATTATTGGTACTTTTGAAGGAAGAAATCGCCAAAAACAGCCACAAAGAAAAAAGTGATCTTTCACCAACACAACGCACTGTGTAACAAGTCGATTGCAGCGATGGCAAAACTACATGAATTGCTCTTCGAATTGCTTCCGCATCCATCCTATTCTCCAGATCTGGCGATTACTGGATGTTTGCAGACCTCAAAAGAATGCTCCAGGAAAAGAGATTTGGATCCAATGAAGAAGTAATATCGGAAACTGAGGAGTATTTTAGGTCAAAGACAAATCATTCTACAAAAAAGGCATTGAATTGTTAGAGAAGTGTTGGAATCAGTGAGTCACCCTAGAAGGAGACCATGTTGATGAATGAAGTCGAATTTCGCCTAAAAGTTGTTGTTTTGTTAATTAGGTCCGAGATTTATTGAGTGGTGTGTTATATATATTATACAAGAAAAGTTGTTGGAAAATTCCTGGTCTAATCCACCTCACAAAATCAGAGTTGATATTTGAAACATCGATCTTTGAAATGTGCGTTCAACCGGAAACGTAAATAATTTTTTCATCATTGCAGGGATTTTGCTAGTGCCGGAACAAACATAGTCGGGAATAGGCTTGAAGCTTAATGGAAGCGTTTTAAGTTGTAAGAATCAAAATGAAACAGCAGACGTTAAATCGACATTTCCATGAATAGCGTATAATTGTGATAATTGATAAATCTACCTGAACGTCAATAAGTGCATTAAATAACACACATAAAGTCGAATTGTAGAGGAGAGAGAGAGAGAGAGAGAGAGAGAGAGAGAGAGAGAGAGAGAGAGAGAGAGAGAGGGTAGGAAGTGAAAGGGGTATTCTGCGGGTTGGATTAAGCCCTGACAGTTCTTAAATGATCAAAGTGAGAATGATTACGTAATCAATTTCAGGGTGATGGAACGGCCATCTTAAAAATAAAAAGATTAATATCTGAAGAAATGCCGATTGTTTATTTTTTCTTTATATTTCTAATTGCCAAACAAAATTTGTGCAGTCGTTAGAAAATTGTTTTAGTGAAAAATTATTTCTTTGCGCCTGGTTCGTAACAGGTCAGTCAGTTAAGTGCCATACGTGATACGCACTTGGGTGATCATGTCTTGAAAGATGCATGTCTGACTGAGCAGACGTTTTTCCCGCAGTAGGTTGCCATTAGTTTCTGAGGTAGACTGATTGCCAACCAAGACTATAGAACCCAATCTGTCCTGTTATTTAACTCATAACTGGAGGGAAGAGACGGATTGATACCCTTCCGAAGGGTATTTGCGCGTAAATGAATGCAAGGAATTCAACTGGAATTCTAACTCGGCTCTCTGAGTTCGCGTTCCGAGCCGGTATCAACTGCACTAGAATTGTAAGGTTTTATTTAATCAATCCTGATTAATCAAAGTTTAATAGTTTCATTTTTTTTCCCACAATTGTTGAAAATAAAGATTTTGTTTGAAATGCTTTCGCATGTAAATAGTATAAGCAATGAGCAAAAAGTTTTATTGACATAACACAACAAAAAAAAAGAACGTTTTTTTTTCAAATGTTTCATGAGTGTTCGGAGAATGTATAAGAATATTCGAAACAAGAGTAAAGTGACGAGATAAAATGGCAAATTTATAAACGACACGCTTATTAGAATTCTGACTTCAAGAATTCAAGGACACCAGACGCTTTCCGGCGAAATGCGTCGTTAATACAAATTCTAGTTTATCTCATGATCTTCAAAACGCTTCATATCTAAATAAGTTGACAATTAGTATCTGCATGAACTTTTCTTGGTGTGTAACCAAAGAGATATCAAAGATATTAAAATTATTATATTTATGAATTATTTATTTAATTTTTGCATATTTGGGGACATAAAACGCTAATAAACTGTTAAAAATTTCTCCTCAGCAAAAAAAAAAAAAAAAAAAAAAATCAAATACTAAATTCGTTAAGTGAACCTCGGGAATCTTGCGTATATTGAAACATGAACTTAATAGCCAGATAACCTCGGCGTTCCATATACGCAGATAACCTCAGCATAGGAAAAAGTAAACTTATATATTTAGGAGGAAATAGGTAAATTATTATTATTATTATTATTATTATTATTATTATTATTCCGAAGAAATTTCAGCAAAACTTAAGTTGCGACAATGTTTAGCGCCAAGATTGTTGTTTTTTTTTAACTAGTTTTACTGATAAAAGGTATTTTGGCAAGCTTATTTTGTTTTTCGTAAAGAACTCAATATCGGGGTGGAGATAAAGCGTGGATGGTTTTAAAGCAAAGTATTTGTCACTTTAACTGAGCAGATTCCATTATGATGTCATCACTCATCAGGGCTGTTTTTTTTTTATCTGCTGTTATATGTCTGTTTTTCTTTTTCTTTTTTTTTTCATTTTCGTAAAGCTTGGTGTAATTTTGATACATCGTGGAAGTGGTCTTATTTGCGATTGGTTGTTTTTTATATTGTGCAGGTGTTTGACTTTTGTATTGCTTTAACACCTGCACAATAAAAGAAAACCGACCAATCGAAAATAAGACCACTTCCACAAAGTATCATATTATACTAAATTTTATATAAATAAGAAAAAAACGGGACATAATAGCAGTTTGGAAAAAACAACCCTGATGAGTGACGACATCATAATGGTGTCCTCACGAAACTTCAAAGTCGACATAAACCTGTTCAGTTAAAGTGATAAATTCTTTGAACTAAACCTATATATATATATATATATATATATATATATATATATATATATATATGTGTGTGTGTGTGTGTGTGCGTGTGTGAGAGTTTGTTCGTTTATATAAATGTATTTTTTAATCAGATATTATTTCTTATTCATAAACAATATTTTTAGTGATTGCACGTGTTTGAGTTGCTATGTTTGTTTTTTATTTTCTTAATAACAACATGTGTGTGTATGTGTGTGAGAGTATATGTGCGTGTGTGTGCGTGAGAGGGAGAGAAAGTATATGAGCGTGTGTGTGTATTAAAAGGGAGAGTTCGTGCGTGTGTGTGAGAGAGTATACGTGCGTGTGTGTGCGTGAGAGAGAGAGAGAGTATATGTGCTTGAGAGTATATGCCCGTGTGTGAGAGAGAGAGAGAGAGAGAGTATACGTGTGTGTGAGAGAGAGTATATGTGCGTGTGCATACAAAACTGTTTAAAAGCAAATTAAAAGCGAAACGTCTGTTTTGCAGTTTTCTTGAAAAATGAATATCAATGTTACACTCCTGAAAGTGAGTGTGCGTGTGTGCGTATGCGTGTGCGTATGTGCGTGTGTATGTATGTATGTATGTGCGTGCGTTTGTGTGTATGTGTTTGAGAGCGAGTGCGTGTGTGCGTGTGTGCGTACGTGAGTGCATGTGAATTTGTGGCAAGGTCCCCGCTTTCTCAAAGGGAGACAAATATCTTCTTTTTGTAGAGAATGAAGGCAACGATTATCCAGAATGCCGTGCCCCATACGTCAAGCAGCAACAGTTTCCAGTGAATTTTCTCAATAGTCCAATTAATTGGGAAATAATTAGCGAATATGTTGTGGGCGCAGTAAATGACAATTGAGTTCATGCCTAGAAAAACAATAAATAAATAAATTTAAATAAATAAATAAACAATATTTCGTAGAAATAAAACGAAAATAACCGAATGTTTGCTTGATTAAATGCGCATTTTTTAAACGATATTGTTTATTTTTTATGATCTCCTTATACAAGGCACAAAAGCCACTCACGGTAGAGAGTTTTTGAAGGAAATTGCTGTATGAACGGTAAGAGTAAGAGGTAAGTAGCGCAGTTTATGAGGATATGGACGAAAGTGTCATAGTGGCATCACCCATTACAACGGATTGAACTCTTCCTACAACTACATATACTTCCCCTCAGAAGAGGAGAGCAGATAAGCTGAGTCAAAGATAAGCAGATCAGTGAGATAAGCAGAGAGTGAGAGCTCAGTAAGAAATCAGCAGAGAGCAATAGGCAGCAACAGTCAAGACTGCTACCGTATTACTATTGCGAGTCCCGAATTACTGTATTACTTCCTAACCAGTATTTATTCGTTATACTAACAGAATTCCAGGTATTTTACTGTGTTTAATATATATATATATATATATATATATATATATATATATATATATATATATATCGTTATTTCCTATTTTGGTGTTTGTATTATGTTTTGCTGGACTCTTAACCGGGTCCACGACAGAAAGATAATGGTTAATTGTAGACTTGAAGAGCTTAAGATTGTAGTGGTTGGGAAAGAATAGTCTTGGGAGTCGGTTCCACAAAGTAGCGTAGGAAGGAGCTGTTCAAGTGGCGGATCAAAGTTGTGAAGGTCTGAATTGGTAGAACTCAAGAATGTAGCTCGTCTGAACATTTGCCATGGAAATAGCAAGAGAGAGAGAGAGAGAGAGAGAGAGAGAGAGAGAGAGAGAGAGAGGCTTGCAGTGCTTGACCTGTGCTCGAATTGTAGGAAATAATTGTTCACAAAGCCGAATAGAATCGTTTGAGTTCATTCAAGATTTGACAGTCATAACTGGGTAGCTCCAGCCCAGTCATGGCTGCAATATTCCATATTCGGTCTGATCTGGCTCTTGTAACGATAGAACATAGGTGGAGTCAGGTGCTTACTGGATTGGTAGAAAGAACCGACCATTTTCCCAGCATCTTTAGCAATGGATCGTATGTACGATTTTACTTTTAGGTCTCGGATGATCTTCAGTCCTAAATGGCGTTCTAACCTCTTTGATAGTACAAACATTCGTTGCGATAGGCGAATATTCAGTCTGCTTGGTGGTGATGAAATGTTACTAGTTTAGACACTGAGGTCTATACAACGTTGTGCCATTGTTTCTTGCAGGAGAACCCAGTCAGACATTTTCTGCAACCACATCATCCTTACCTTTGGCTACTTAAGTGCCCAGACTGCAAACCCCTTAATTATTATATGTGGGGTGCTGTTGTGCGAGAGACTAACAGAACTTTTTATAACACCAAAGATGCACTAAAAACAAGAATTATGGCAGCATTCACCAATTTAACCAGAGAACACTAACCATGGGTATATAGTCAATCAGTTAAGCGCCATACGTGATACACGCTTTGGGCGATCATGTCTCTTTCGAGACATGACTGACTGGGCAGAAGATTATCCCGCAGTAGGTTGCCATTGCTTTCTTTGATAGATTGGTTGCCAGCCAAGGCTATTAAACCTATCTGTCCTATTATTTAACACATAATTGGAGGGAAGAGACGGATTAATACCTTTCCCAAGGGTATTTGTGCGTAAGTGAATGCAAGAAATTCAGCTGGAATTCGAACTCGGCAACCCGATTTGTCGTTCCGAATCGATACCCAGCGCAATTGCATTTAATTACAATTTTCAGTAGATTATTTTCTTACCTAAATAATGTTTTTCAGTTCCTATTAATGCTAACTAAAAGTAAAAAGTTTGAAGTACTTGCATGTAAAATATTTAAAATAAAGATTTATGTTTAATATTATTTGATATTTTCAAAATCGGGTATGGTTAGTAGTTGTGTAACTTTAATTGATGATTAGTCTTCCAAGGTCAAACAAAGAGACCATCCATAAGAGCTGCTGGAGATTCCGAAGTCGTCTGGCTGTCGTAGTTGGAGCTAATAACGATTTATATTGAATACATTTACTCTTTATTTTTTAAAGTTATTTTGTGCATTATATCTGTTATAGTGAGACATCAGTCTTATTTTCATTTTTTTGCATAATTTAGACGACAATTCATCCATCGCACTGTATATATATATATATATATATATATATATATATATATATATATATATATATATATATATATAAAGCAATGTTAGGGAAATGAATGACAACATGGGAAAATTCTGTGTAAGACATTTCCTCCTCCAGAAAAATCTTGAAGTAAAGTAATGTTTTAGTTGATGGAATTTTATAGAGAAAACAATTTACTGAAGATGAAGTGTATAGAAAGTGCTTTGATTGCTAGATCATCCACAGTAAATTTGCATCCAGGTTCTTACAATATTTCATCATTCTTAGCAGATCTGCTGTTATCACAATGTCGGATATTTAATAGTAATATGATGTGATAAGAAACAAGAGTATAAGGAAACTGAATTAGATCAGCTAGACTGCATGTACAGACATGTCTAAAACACACACACACACACGCACATACACACACACACACATACACATACATATACACACACACAAAAGAAAAAAGAAAAATATTTAAACTTTAATTTAAAATTGCAGCGTTCCAACATCTTCAGTGTTTTCTTTCGGTACATAATTGTAACCAATGCCAGCATTTTTATACGCCTTCGTCCCCCCCCCCCAAGATATATCATTCCATCAACAAAAACAGTGATTTAGTCTAATCTTTTGCAGGTTATTTAAAGCCAGAAAATATTTTTATCTTTTAAGACATTTTGGAGATGTTAGTGAGCTATTAATACGATTCCTATTAATTAATCCATTGCTGGGGAGGAGAAGGGGTAGTTTCCTACCTTCTTCATGGGTATTTTCGCGTAAGTGAATATAAAGAACCCGACTAGAACTGGAACTCGTCACTCCGATTATTAATTATCTACTACACCAACTGCATATCCAAGCTTACAACACTTGGCATTCCTAAACGGTCACCCATCTAGGCATCAAGCAGACTTTATGCAGCTTAACTTCATATCCGGTGCGAGAACCCATGTTAAGCAAAGTTGAACCTGGTCAGTATCTAAATTAGTGATCATTTGGGAATATTAGGTACTGTAAGCTTGAATTTGCGGGTGGTGTAGTGGATAATGACTTGGAATTGGAGAGCCAAGTTCCAATTTCATAAGGTTCATTATATTAACCCGCACGCAAATTTTATTGGAGACAGTATGAATCCATTTCTTCTCCACCCCCAACTATGGGTTAATTAGTTATATTTGTAGCATTAAACCGTTATTAACTCTAAGAATGGAATAAAATTTGTGTACAAAATATTTAGATTTCGGCATTAAATAACCCATAGGGATGTTGATATACCGCTAAACAAAAGCAACGAACCAACTAAACGTGAATATAATACAATATCCTTTTCCAAATACATTCCCCTGCTTGCAGAGATTTCAAAGGAAACTAGTCATATCAGTATTTACTTGCACTCGGATATATCTTCTTCTATTTGCAATGTCCTTTCAGGATGTAGGCGATCATGGCTTTCCACGTCTCCCTATCCCTGGTGGCTCTTAGTATGTTTTCTGCTGTTACACATCGCAACCTCCGTTCCGTCATCCACCTGATCAGGCCCTTCAAATATGTTATCCGCTGCCTACCTCTGTCTCTTTTTCCTTCTATCTAGCCTGTCAGTATCAGGTTCTCCAAGCCCTTCTTCCTCATTGTATGTCCCAGGAACTTCAGTTGTCTCTTCCTGATGCTCACTATTAGTTTTCTTTTCATTGCCATTCTTTCCAAAACCTCTTCATTGCTCACATACTCGGTCCATGATATCCGCACTATCCTTCTGTAAAGCCACATTTCCGCTGCTTCAAGTTTTTTCCTTATTGTCCAGCATTCATTGCCGTATTGAAGGACAGACATCACATAGCAATCCAGCACTCTTTTCTTTGTTTCTAGGGAAATTTTCCTGTGTCTTAGTACTTTACTCACCCTCTGGAACGCGTCCTTTGCCATGCCAATTCGCCTTCGGATCTCTGTGTCGCACTTTCCATCTCCTGTTAGAACACTTCATAGGTATTTAAATTTTTGTACTTGCTTGATTCTAGAATCCCCTACCTGTATCTGGCATTTTGGGTTGCTCTTTTTGGTGATGCTCACTATTAATTTTCTTTTCGGTAAAGTTGCTAGTTGCCCAAATTTGAGTTTTTGCATTGATTTTAACTTGTGATGTCTCAACTTTCTGTTTTTAATTTAGCAAAACCTCTATTCTATCTAAAGGCATACAAAATCAATTTTGACACCGTAGCTACCAATTAATCATCTTGAGTAGCTACATGAATAGTTTTTAATCTTTAACCTTTTTACCAATGTGAATTGTTATCTGACTTACTTATTTACCTATGCTTTTCTCGTGTATGATATATGAACATTGTTCTTCCACTTGAGACTAGTCTTATCACTTGCAAGGTGACAATACCGTCGATATATTTACCAAAATTACACAAAAGTATCTTGAAAAACTAAAGGGTAAATTTATTCAATAAATTCACTATTGACTTCAACCACGGCCTCCAGACAACTTCGGAATCATTTGCTACTTTTCTGGACACTCTCCTTGTTGGTGAATGCTGCCATAATCCTTGCCTTCAGTTCATCTTTGTTGTTATAAAGAGTTTTGTTGGTCAACAGCGACCCACACAATCAAAGGGGTTGCAATTTGGAGAGTTTGTGGATGCAAATATGGCCAATTTCTCACTTCCGGTTGAAAGCGGATTCTTTTAAGAAATTTCTCCTTATACAAAATTTCATCGAGGCGAGTTAAAAAATGTTATTTAAATTTGCTCTAGGTCTCACCCTTTCACCGTTGAAATAGTTAAAAGTAATCGCCACTTCTACTCCAACAGTTTCTTTCCTCGCACTTTCCACTTATGGAAGTCCTTTCCGTTTAGGTGCTTCAATTTTTCTCCAGAAATTTAAATGCTGTGTCAATTTTTATCTTCAATGGCGTTGAATGTTGAATGCCACCCATCTTTTATCCTTTCTCTCACTGCAAACCCCCCCCCCCCCCTGCGCACCAGTGGCAGTCCCGCCTGGGGTGAAGTTATAAAAAAAATTATTTCAGTTCAACAAAATAAGTAAACAAATCGACTGTTACACGCATTAACACACCTGTATACACGCGCATGTGCACAAATACCTAGAAACGCACTCATACTCTCTTTAAGTTACATACTGAGTTTTGTTTAACGGCATATCAACCTCTGTGGGTTATTTAATGCCAAAAAGGTCGGGTTTTAAAGTACTTTTTAATGTTTACTTATAGTGAGAAGGTTAATTTATTTAGATTTTAATGAAAATTTGTTTTTACTTTAGAAAACTGAAAATGTCATCTAGTTTTGTATTCAAAAATGTTTTGCTGAGAAGTTTTTCTTCAAAAATGTATTGTTGGTAATATTTTTCCTTCAAAAACGTATATATATATATATATATATATATATATATATATATATATATAAACACTGTATTTTTATACTTTCATAGTTTTTTTACCCTAGTTTGGGGGTCAGCTATTTGCCCACAGCTGGGACCCTAACAGGTGCTACCACTCCGGGTTAGGGTGGACCTGGGAACAACATCAATTAGGATAGGGTCCCATGCTCCTCACAACCTCCCACTCAGAGGCCTTGCTGCCGGATGCCGTTCGCACTCATACATACTGACAGTTGCACAGAAACAAAATTGAAGTGAAATGATTAAAAAAAAAAGGCTGTTTGTAATCGGGCAAATCCATACATTTTTTTTACTCGTTGACCTCAAAGATGAAGAAGAGATTTGATTCAACAGCAATGTGATTCTACAGAAATATGCTGAGAATACCATGGACTGAACATGTGAGCAATGACGATTTTCTTTTTAGAGAAGATGAAAACAAAAAAAAATATACTTAAAAACAGGAAGATGTTGAAATTTATGGGATACATGTTAGGGAGAGACAGAGTTTCTAGGGTGCACAATAAGGAAAGAGGGATTGGAAAATCAGATACTCACAGGATATATTGAGAGCAAGATGGACATCCGGTTAGTCACTTTGCTTTCTAGTCTATTGCGAAAAGGAACCAAAGAAACCTCTGATTCAGCTTCGAAAACAAAAATGGTAATTTTGAAGAAATTGTCTTGAATTCTTCAATTCAGTCATAGCACTTTAAACCTTACTTTAAATGATTCTTGCTATAATTAAATACCGGCCAAAAGACTGACTTTGGGCCGAAATTCCAATTCTTCAAATACACACTTTTTTCATTCGCTGTAGAACTTCAAATCTTTACGCCACGAAACTTCTCACTTTACGTCCGATTACTTGACATTTTGAAGAAATCAAATTGATTTCCTCAATTCACTAAGTTTTGGAGAGATTTTAAATTGAATATAAAACAAACAAAAAAAGAAAAACTAAATTCACAAAATTTTTGATTTACTCAGTATAAATTAGAAAATTTTAAAATCGCTATTTTTTTTCAGTTATTTTAACATTTGAATTTTTAACTATTCTCTTCTCATCAGCACACAAATCCCAATGTATAGATTAGATTTCAAATATGCAAGTTAAAGAATATGCTAGTATATAATCGAACAACTTCACACTTTTTTTATTCGATGTTTGACCTCTCCTCACACCCCAGTAACCTCGAACACGGCCATAGGCATTGGAGGGCAATCTGATGTGATAGATTATTCCACTTTTTAATAGGTGTCGAACGACTATAAGTCGCCTTCTTTCATTTTGAGGAGACAACATAATTTCTATGTTAACATCCAAAATAAGTAGTTAAAATTCATTAAGAGAACTAAAAGGATTCTAAAGTCTCCATCTAAACGTCGAAATTTTGGCTATTTATTTTTTCTGTCAATAAGAATAGATAGTTTCACCTATCGTTCGGTTCACTATGCTCCTTGGTTTTTTGAACAGGAGTAGAGATTTACTCCTACTTTCCTGCGTAGGGTTTGATTTTTGGTTACTTCTAAAGTCTGATCTACACATTGAACATCTCTTTTTAAACACTGAATGTTTACAGTACTTACATTATTCGGACTATTGTCCTCATCTTTTTTTTGCCATTTTTACGACGTTTCGACTGTTGTACACTTCGGTTCGAAATTTCTAGCATCTGAAGAAGGCCGGAGCGTAAAACGGGCGAAACGTCGTACAAATGGCAACAAAGATGAGGACAATAGTCCGAATAATGTAAATACTGTAAATACTACCTCATCTCAGAAATATAAACAAATACTGAAATTTTATTTACTATAGTTTTTCTTAATAGGAATTGATAGGCTCGTCTATCGTCTAGCTCACACTTTTCCCAGCTCTTTTGAACAGTAGAAATCTATCCTTTGTTTCGTGTATAGGATTAGTTTTCGGGTTCCTTCTAAAGTCGTTTTATACTCTTTCACTCCATTATCACCTTGCTTGGGCTGAACTGATTAAAAAGAAATCGCTTTTATAACTATCAGTAGATGAGCTCATCTTAACGAAATTTATTTTATGGCTAGTAAGATCGCGCTGTCATTTCCCTAATAATGACTCATTAATATATTTTATGCGAAAATGGATTTAGCCCAACTGACATGTTAATGCTTGATGAATATTCTAGAAAATATTATGACGTCATAAGAGTTCATGATCTTACCTGTGTATGTGAATGGACGACCGGACCACCATCCAAGGACGTCGATGAAAATGTAGAGCAAAGTGAGAAGGATAAAGGCAAAACTCGCATTTATAAGGATAAATGACGTAGACCTGAAAATATATGCATCAAAAACATTAGAAATCTTATATTTTGACTCGTTGGTTAGTTTATCCATTCTTCATGTATGTGGGATTTTTTTGATTTGGTGCCATTTGAACGAAGCAACTTGCTCATATGACATTTTGTACCTCATATAAACTGCGTTTAGAGATTACTAGCAGTATAGCCCGGCGTTGCTCGGGTGTAATGAAAGCTTTAAAACTAATCATTGTTCTCTGTCATTCCCTTGCTAACTGGACACATGGCTTGGAGGTGATCCCCCCCTCCATCACACTACTGTCTGTTACTGCTTACTTAAGGTAACTTAATCTCTCCAGAACTCTCCAGAACTGTATAGAAGAAACAAAATGAAGATAATTTTTTAAATTTTCTTAACTTTTTTCTGTCAGCCAGCCTGCAACTTGGTGAGTTTAGCCAGTGTGATCTTATTTTTTATTATTTTTTGAATTATTTATTTATTTATTTTCATTTGTATTTTTTATTTTATTTTTTTTCGGTTCTTATCTTTTCTGCCTAATTTTTCTGTAAATTGTTCTTAATTATCAAATTTAGGTTTGACTTAAGTTAAAACTTAATTAACTTCAGTCACACATTTATTCTTTTTTTTAATTGGAGTAGATAGTACCTTCTATCGCCCGGTCTCACACTCCACCCCCTTCTTTTGGACAGGAGTAGAGGTGATTGCCTTGTTTCTTGTTTAGGAAGGGGTTTCCGGTTCATCTCTCTCTTTTTCGGTCTTTATGTCGGTTCGGCTGGAAGCTTTTTGCAGTTGGTGAGTATGGTGGCAATGTCTCTTCATTCTGAGGGTACCGGGTTGGCAGTTTCCTGGTTGCTGCTTCCGACTGGTAGTTAGGAGCCCGAACTCTTGCGTAGCGTCTCGAGAGGCTGCTCTGATCAACAGTTGAATAATATCGGGGTTCCTGTAGTGCCATTTCGCGCATGGACGGGCGTCCCTGCATGAATTTCCGATGGGCAACCCCGAGGCCACATTATGCTGCAGGCGGCGCCATTCTCCATCCTTCACCTGCTGCAATTAACGACCATCTGACCCTACTCTAGACCTCTCTCTATCCACAACTATAACCAGCATGAAATTAAACAAACAAAATAGCAAGCCTAAACCAGCTAGTCGTAAATTGCCCAAACCTATCTGCGTTACCTTCACAAATATACGAGGTATTCGCAGTAACTTTAATAGTGTAGAGTCTTTCCTTCTAACTAACTCACCCGATATCTTAGCTATATGTGAGACTAACCTTGACCCTTCTATCCCCTCTTCAGAGCTGTTCGTTCCTGGTTACCTTCCTCTCTTCAGGAAGGACTTCAATGTCCATATGCATGGGCTTGGTGTATATGTCAGCGAACAACTTCCCCTAGCCAGGGTTACATCTCTTGAATCCCTTGATCATTCCTTCATGTGCTTCCGTCTCTCACTTCTAAGCTCTGTTAGCTATCTCTTCTTCCTCTACCGCTCCCCCTCCTCCTCTGGCTGTAAGGTACTTGATAGCATCTCTACTAATATCGACAGGGCCATTTCTTCTCACCCATCTGCCCATATATTTGTGTTTGGCGATTTTAACGCCCACCACACCAAGTGGCTTGAAAACTCAGCCACCGACCTTGCTGGGATCCGCACCATGCACTTTTCAATAGCCCAAGCTCTAACGCAAGTGGTGGACTTCCCCACGCGTTTCTCTAAAAACCCTAACGGAAGGGACTCTTTACTCGACCTTTGTTTTACCTCCATCCCAGACTCCTGCACTACCAGGCAACTCTGCCCCCTTGGAAACTCTGACCACGCCGTAGTCTCCGTAAACATATCAATCCGCACTAACTCTACCCAAGAAAACCAGACCAGCAGAATATCATACTGCTACCAAAGAGCCGACTGGGACTCGTTCAGGGACTTCCTCTGCGACGTCCCCTGGAACAACGTCTTTGATCTTCCTGTCGAAGACTGTGCCTCCGAAGTCTCCTCTTGGGTGAAGGCTGGCATCGATGCTTTTATCCCTGCCAGAAAATTCCAACTAAAACCTAATTCGTCCCCTTGGTTCTCACCCGCTTGCTCGGCCGCTATTGCCCACCGGAACCATTTCTTCCGGCTCTATCGAAGGTGCTCGTCGAACCAAAACAGGCGCCTTTTCACCTCAGCACGGAACAAGTGTAAAAAAGTACTGAACGAAGCCAAGAGGGCATTTGCTACCAGAATTAGGCAAAGCATAGCATCCTCTAAGTTTGGCTCTAAAGATTACTGGCGTCTTTGCAAAAGCGTGCTCAGCAGGAACAAGACTTCAATACCCCCACTAATCAATGAATTTGAAGTTCTCACCTCCCCAGCCGACAAGGCTGAATGCTTTGCCCGTAGATTCTCAACCAATTTGACACTGGACTCGTTAGGAATACCTACACCAGACTTCCCACCCAGAACTAAGGCTCAACTAAATAACGTCCACATTTCACCCTCGCTGGTCGCCAAGATAATTGCGCAACTTGACCCACACAAAGCGAGCGGCGGTGACGGAATCCCAGTCATAGTACTGAAGAAATGTGCCCCAGAACTCTCCTCTGTCCTCTCTAAACTCTATAACCTCTGCCTATCTGCTTCCTGCTTTCCTGTCTGTTGAAAGTCCTCCTGCGTAGTACCTATATTTAAGAATTCTGGCGAACCCTCAGACCCCGCCAATTACCGTCCTATTAGTCTCCTTCCAATCTTTGGCAAAGTTTTCGAAGCCATTATCAACGCCGAGGTGATTCAGTACCTTATGACCAACGGGCTTCTCTCTGACAAACAGTATGGGTTTCGCTTCACCAGGTCTACTGCTGATATGCTAACGACCATTACCGAGTACATATACCAGGCACTCGACAAGAATGGTGAAGCCCGAACCGTTGCCTTGGATATCTCCAAAGCATTCGACAGGGTCTGGCATGCTGGCCTCTTGTGCAAACTGCGAAGCTATGGGATAACTGGACATCTGTTTGACCTCATCCAGTCATTCCTCTCTAACCGCACATTAAAGGTGGTATTAAATGGGCATGCCTCCCAAAACTACCAGACGAATGCGGGCGTCCCTCAAAGTTCTATCCTAGGTCCCACGCTCTTTCTGCTGTACATTAATGATCTCCTCGACGCCATTAGATCCCAAGTAGGCATGTACGCCGATGACACAACAATCTACTCTCGCCTCGATCAAAAACCCGGTGTGGGCGACAAAGCGAACCTCGCTGCCGTGCTTGAAAAGGACCTTCAATCCGTAGTGGCCTGGAGTAGGAAATGGCTAATAAATTTCAATGCTTCTAAAACGAAGCTGTTATCAACTAACCACCATAGACAATCGCATCTACCTCCCATTAGCATGGAACAGGCTTGCCTCCCAGAGAGTAAAACACTACGCCTCCTTGGCCTTACACTTTCGGCGGACCTCAAATGGAATGACTATATTGAATCCATTGGCAAATCTGCTGCTATGAAAGTCGGCTCCCTGTGCAGGGCCCGGAAATTTTTCCCACCTGAAACTATTCTGCACATATACAAATCTACCATCCGCACGTGTATTGAATATTGCTGCCATATCTGGTCGGGTGCCCCTGCTGCTCTCCTTGGGCTTCTTGACAAAATACAAAGGAGGATCTGTAACGTGGTTGATACTGACTTGGCAGACCGGCTGCAGCCGCTCTCACACCGGCGTGATGTAGCTTCCCTGTGCCTCTTCTACAAGTACTTTCATGGCTTCTGCTCCGATGAGCTTAGATCACTGGTGCCGCCTAAGCACGAATTTACACGAGATACTAGATTAGCAACTAGGTCCCACCCTTTTACAGTTAAACAAATAAGATGTAACCGTAATTTCTACTCCAACAGCTTCTTTTCTCGCGCTTCCCGCCTGTGGAACTCCCTTCCACAAGTCTGCTTTCCCGACAGTTACAATCTCCAGGTGTTTAAATGTAGGGTCAATAGACACCTCCTATCACACTAACTCCCAACTATTCTCAGAACACTCTCATCTACCCAACCCTCATTCTCGGTATCCTCACCCGCCTATCACCCACCCTCTGTTATTTCCTATATTTAATCAGCCTTTCTCCACTCTACGTAGCCCCCTGCACAGTAGTGGCAGTGACATGCCTTGCTCGGGGTGAAACGCTTATAAAAAAAAAAATCCATGTTCCTGGAGCTCAGACTTTTTGGACGTTGGTACGAAAGACTAAAAAGCAATTGTTGTTTCCAGTTAAAGCGAAACCGTAGACTGAAAGAAAAATGAATGGATGTAAGTCAAATTTTGATTTCCTGGTATCGATATCAAATAAGTTTTTTTCGTCGTAAACTGAATTTTGAAGGCTAAATAAGTCCTCTGAGTATATATATATATATATATATATATATATAGTGTATCGAAATGATTTTATAAACTTTGTGGGCGGATTTCTCGTACCAAAACAAGGACAAAAGTCCATATAAGCATATGAACGCAAATACTTTATTCCTAAGTGATTAAGTTTAAAATTTACAGTATACACTGTTAACTGTACAGTCCAAGATACAATGACAAAATACTTTTACAAACTTCCTGACACGAAAACAAACCAAAATAAACATATGGTCAAAAATCCATTGGTTTACCTCAACACAGCAACTCATAATGAATGTTCAAAATATCAACTCATTACTTCTACCCACGCATACACCCGTAGAATTATTGACTGACGGACGCTTTCAAATAATCCCACTACATATATATAAAAGCCAGTGTCCGTTACTTTGAAATGTAAAAAACATGTCATACTATGACTCATACAATAGATACTAAGAAACAGAGAATTGTTCTTCGCAGAGAAATCAGAAGGCAACATAATGTAAAAAATATTGTATTTAAAGAACGGAAACCTTAGCAATATAAATGAGGGGAAATTGATATATTTTTTAAAAAATCATATCACCCCAAGCAAGGCGAAAACGCCTCTGATGCGCAGGGGGCTACGTAAGAGTGAAAAGATTGGAAAAGAGAAAAACCAGAAACCACAACCTAAACAGGAAACAAGGGATGACCCTCTTCACCTGTTCAATAGACGTGGGTGGAGTGGGAACCGGGCGATAGTTTAGTCTATCTACTCCAATTGAAAAAAAAAAATAATAAAATAAAAAAAGAGTGAAAATATTGGAAAAGAGAAAAAACGGAAACCACAACGTAAACAGGAAACAAGGGATGAGCCTCTTCACTTGTTCAATAGACGTGGGTGAAGTGTGAACCAGGCGATAGGTTAGTCTATCTACTCCAATTGAGAAAAAAAAAAGAAAAGAGTGAAAAGATTGGAAAAGAGAAAGCCGGAAACCACATCCTAAACAAGGAACAAGGGATGAGCCTCTTCACCTGTTCAATAAACGTGGGTGAAGTGTGAACCGGGCGATAGTTTAGTCTAACTACTCCAATTGATATATATATATTTATCTATTTTGTAGTTCATTCAACTTTTTATCATAACTGGTGAGGAATTTAATAGCGATTTCAATAAAGGGAAAATTTTCTTCTTGAATCCGACGGATTTTATTCAATATTTGCAAGAATCTAGGAGCTAACCGAAATATATTCCTTATCGAAACTTCAAAGACGAAAATACGAGGGATGATCAAAAAGTGTCGGGACTAAAGATAAAAATATAGCACATATCAATTCAACATTTTATCTAAATAGTCCCCTTCTGAAGCCAGACATTTTATCCAGTATCGTTTCCGTTGATAGAATTATTTCTGGAACATTGTTTTGGGGACAGCTGACTCGTCCCATTCTCATAGATTTCGTCAACGTCTTGAAATCTTGTTAGTTCGAAGATTGATTTGATTTTTGGAAAAACGATTTGATTTAAAAGAGGAAGAAATCGCAAGGAGTGGCATCTAAGAAATATGGTGGTTGTCGGTCATGAAGAAATATTGTGCTAGGCCAAAAACTGTGGCAAAAGTCATGGTCATTGATAGAACTTTTGTGTTGTGGTGAGACGATGTTATGTTGAAACACCTATTCCTCAGAAAATGGACTCTCCCTCCTATATTAATAAGAGTTAACAGGTTGCCTGGTTTTGACCGTCATATTTGTTTGTGTTAGCATTTTTTTAAATTTTTGTTTTCTTTTCAGTATCTGTTTTTCTTTGAACGCCTTATTTTATTTTTATTTTAAACCATTTAACTAGTGTCCTTGTATTATTATTGATTTTTGTTGCAGTGACTTTATATTGATTATAACTGTCTATTTTCCTCGTAAATTTTTTCAGTCCCTCCTCCTGTTTCATTACGTGAGTAGCCATTTGGGCGACTCTCTGTATTTTGTTTATTGTTTTTAATTTTTTCAAGGTTTCTTAAATTCTTTATTTTATTTAATTTCTTATTGTAATTGTAACTTTTATTCAAGTTTCCACCAGTTCCTAACATTTAGTTTAACGTTTAGTTTTTTTTTCAGTTGTTTAACTTTTTAATTATTTAATTCTTTTGGCCGTTAAAGGCCATTGATTTTTCGTTTTTTTAATGTTTGCTATTTTCTTCTTTTCTGTCGTTTTCGGCTAATACTTTAAGTTTATTTTTCCGTTGAGCGTTATTTTATTTTGAATATTTATTTTTGCCGTTAAAGGCTCGTCTTTAATATTTTGTAACTTTCCTCTCTTCTGCCGGCTAATACTTCTTAAGTTTTATTTTTGCCGTTGAAGGCTATTTTTAAATTTCCTTTTTGGCCGTTTTTGGCTAATTTTGGTTGATAATTTAAATTTTGAATCGTTTATTTTAATTTTTCTTAAAACTATTTTTATTTCTGAAACGTATTTGTAAAACCGTTTTCTACAGTTTATTTTTTTAACCTTTCGAGGTTTTGTTTTATGTGTTGCTTTTCGTTTATTTTGTGTGTTTACTCCCATTTTCCCGACCTTTCCCCCTACTTCTCATATTTCGAGGAAAATATAGTGGTGGTCGTTTTCGAAATTCAAAATGGCCGACATAAGTCGGTCAGTGAAAAAGAAACTCTCTTTTGACTTTCCTTTGAATGGCTCACTGGACAAGGATTTAGTATCATACCCCCTCTTAATAATGATAAAGATAATCAAGATATGGAAAAAGAAAAACAATTCAAAAGTATGGTGGCCGAGAAAGGCCAGATTTCCAGCAAAAGTATGGAAGAAGATAATGGAAAACAAGACAAAACTGCAAAAGATGCTGACGCCAGGGAATTGCTCTGTGGCTGGACGTCCCCACCAAAAGTTAAGACCAATTTGACGGAGTTCTTAGGGAGTGCCAAAAGTTACGCACACCTTGTGAAAGAAGGTAGGCTTTTGGAAGATCCCCAGGAATTAAGAAAAATTGAAAAAAGAATTGTCAGTCTTTGTGGTGGACAAGCGTTCGCGCAAAATTTGTCGCTCCACAAAAGACAGTGTTGAAAACACTGCAGTCCATTGGGGTAAAGCCCTTAAAAATAGTAAAAGGTGCGGGCTTCTTCATGTGGGACGTGCTGCTGCCCATGCAAGAAGAGTGCCTTGAAATGGTAACTAAATACCTAATCGCAAAAGACCTTATCAGAACAGAACATCAAGGCAAGCGTAGAACCAATGTAGCAGTTTTCGAGGTACTTTCTCAGGTCATCGGGGAACATCTAGCTGCGTATTTTTCTCAGTTTGGTAAGATCGTGGATGTTTCCTGTGATGACCTGACTGGGAGATGGTCTTTCGACATTATGATAGATCGTGAACCTTCCTGACTATCCCCAACTGTCTTGATGTAGGTGGCCTGAGTTTGTCGGTAATCGTTTCCGGTCGTAGGCCGAAATGCTGGAGTTGTGGAGAGACTGGTCACCTCTCCTCCTCCTGCCCAGAGAAGAAGGCCTCTGGAAGCCAAGCCCCAGATGACCAAAATACCACTCTGGCTGCGTCTTTGTCAAAATCCGCCTCGCCTGTAGTGGGCATGCCACAACCAGGACCGGAGTGGTAATACCCACGGTTTGGACAAAACATCTTCCCCCATTCCCTGAAACACCTTCGCCTACTACAAGTGTATCTACGGAGAAGGAAAAAGGGGAATGACAGGTTGTTGGTAAGACCAGATGGAAGCGTCAAGCAGCGGGACCTCAGTCCCCGGAAGCTTCCAGGACTAAAAGCCCATACAAACCCACTCCCTTCACCAGGAAGAAGGGCAACGCCTCGGAGTGGTCAGCTCCCACATTGGAAGAGCTTAAAAAAGCATTTGACCCAGGATACGAAGGCATGATAAAGTTACAAAAACTAAAAGAACTAGCTAAAAACCCAATACGCCCTTCTGTCTTTTCCCCGTTCTCTCTTGGAAAAAAAAATCCCTAAAAAATCCCACTCCTCTCAGGAAACCTGCCCCTCTCAGTAGAGACCCCCAGCCCGTTTCGAATTCCATCTCAACAAACACCCAGTCCTTCCCCCCAAGAAGCAATTACCACCACCATCAAAGCGGCAAAGAAGACCTAACTCTGAGGACAGGGAATCGAAAAAAAAGCTTCTAAATCCCCTTGTTTGATGGGGAAGGATATGTGCAGCATTTCGAAGGAACAGGCCAAACGAACCCAAAACTTCGGAAATAGAATTAAAAAAAATAAAATCCCTATTGACAATGAAGAAGTGTGGGGACAAAATATTGAAGTTCCCCACTAATTTCCCGAAAGCACAACGTTTGCTAACTGCTATCAGAACGGGTGCCGGAGATCGTAAGGTTTGGGATATGATTTCGGAAGCCGAAAAAGCTTTTCCAATGACTTCTTCAATCGCCACCTTGGAAGGCGAAAAAATTGAAATTCTGAAAACATTTTGTGTTGGACGGGTCACAATTTTTGTTCATCTCACGCTTTATAGGGTTCTAAAATTAACCTTTCCTTGGGATGTTGGTGGGCTCTTCCCTGACGGCACCATTGATAAAGAATTGGGCCAAGGATCGATTGTTGGTGGGCTCTTCCCTGACGGCACCATTGATAAAGAATTGGGCCAAGGATCGATTGTTGGTGGGCTCTTCCCTGACGGCACCATTGATAAAGAATTGGGCCAAGGGTCGATGGGAGAGGCTGTCGGCATCCTTTCCCCGTCCATGTTCTGGCCAGGACCCCAACCTTAATCATGTATCATAATGGCTCTCTAGTTAGCAAGCTTGAATGGCCGGGGGCTGAGGTCAGAGTCTCGGAGGGTGAGACTCATTCATGATCTCCAGTGCATCTTGGACTAATAGGAGAAGCTCGGGTTCCGTGGTGCGTGCTAGCTATCTGGACCGAGTCCTAGTTAGGAGAATCGACGTAATGCACTTAGGTTGTCCAAGTTTCCATTCGATAGTTTACACGGATCATAGGCTCATCCGGGTTCGTGTAAATTTAGGTAAGCCTAAGGTTAAGTTGGCTGGATACTGGAAATTGAACGCGTCATTATTTGATAGATTTCCAGGAAAAGCTATTACTAACACTAAAGCGGAAATTGACGGGAGCTGTGTTTGGGAATAAGTGGTGGGATTCACTTAAATCCAAAGTTAAGTCTTTTGCTGCCGACTATAGCCATCGGCTCAACTTAGCTAATTTAGCGGTACAAACAGCAGTAGAGAAAAAAGTTGATTGGGCAGTGAAATCCCGTAATAGTGGGGACGTAGCCTTAGGTAGGGCCGAGCTGGCCTCCTTGCTTATCAAGAAGGATCAGGCTCTGGTAGTAAGGGCTAAGTTAAAAAGAATGTCTTCTGAGCAACGAATATGACCGCTGAATTGCGAGCAGAAGGTGCTAAGCAAGCAGTCAATCGGCATATCAAGGATATCACATTGCTGGACGGGCGTACCCTGACCACAGACGTGGGTATATGTGGGGCTTTTCGGGATTACTTCCAGGATCTTTTCGCCAGGGAGCCCGGTCTGAGCACAGCTCAGTTCGACGCCTATTTAGCTGACTTTCCCCGCCTCGAGGTGGCTGAAGCAGCTGGGTGCGAGGGACCCATTACGCAGTCGGAAATCTTGGATGCGCTGAAACAGGTTGGCCAGAACAAAACTCCGGGATTGGATGGTCTTCCCTACGAAATATACTTGAGGCAGTCGTCCGTTTTTGTCCCTTTGCTGGCACTGATTTACAACAACTGGATGGAGCAGGGGTCTATACCTCGACGCTTCACTAGGGGTGTAATCAAGTCGCTTCGCAAGCGGTAGGGGTGGCTTAGATAATTATCGGCCTTTAATGATGTTGAATACTGACTTAAAGATTTTTGCCAAGGTCTTGGCCCGCCGTTTGCAGGCTGTCCTTCTAATCTGATTGGCCCCGAACAGATGTGTGCTGTAAAGGGCAGGACTATTCAGGACAACCTTCATTTGATACGCCTGATCATCGAGAAAATCGACAGTGAAGCCGCACTGATCAATTTGGATAGTGTTGACCGTCGGTTCTTGGAGTCTGTCCTTTCCGCCGCCGGTTTCGGGTCGTACTTTCGATCTTGGATCCGACTGCTGTATGCGTCCCCCGGTGCGCTGGTGGAAGTGAATGAGGTAAGATCGAAGCCTTTCACATTATCTCGCTCCATTCGTCAAGGTTGTCCACTCTCGCCTTTGCTTTACGTTCTTGCGTTGGAGCCTTTACTTTGCAAGTTAACGGCGAATCCGGTCCTACGCGGAATTTCTATACCTGGTGCTACTACCTCGGCCAGGTACTCCGCCTATGCTGACGACGTTTTTGTGTCGTGAAGAGCCGAGATTGACGAAGTTAGCAAAGTGATCAGAGGCTATGAGACAGTGACAGGGGCCAAGATCAATCGCGATAAGTCTGTGGGCTTGCGATTGGGTGCGTGGAAGGGAGTTTCTCTTCCCGGACCTTTCCTCTGGACGGACGAGCCGATCAAGATTCTCGGCATCTGGTTCGGTCCTGATCTCCGGTTGGAAATTAATTGGTCGGAGGTTCGAGAGAAGGCAGAGTGCGCAGTTCGTCTGTGGACTCGGAGGAAGCTTTCCTGAAAGAAGAGAACGGAAGTATGTGCCTGGCACATCTGCCCGATTCTCCTTTACCGACTCTCGGTACTTCCTCTCCCGTGTGCCATTCGTTTAGGTTTGATACAGCTCTTGTTCTCCTTCCTCTGGGGAGAAGGCAAGGCTCCCAAGGTGCATCGGGAGATCTGTTGCCTCCATCCTTCTGAGGGCGGTCTGAGCATGCAAAGTGTTGAGATTCGTCAACATACGCTTCGCATCAGATTCCTGGATCGAATGTGTATGCTGGCGGATGAGAACGGCGCTCTCGTTAAAGAGGACGTCCATAAACATTTTCCATCCTTGAGAAGTGTGCACTTGTCGGAGGAGGAAGCCGGCCGTACTACTCGCAGCGAGTGCTCCTTCTATCGCGAATGTCGTTTGGCTCTCCAGTTTCTCTTACGGACGACGGATGGCCTCTCCAATGCCCAGTCATTGTCTCTTAAGGCATTATATCGGGTATTAGGGGGACCGTTCAAGATGAACTGATAGGCAAGCTCGGGCTTACGAAGCAGGAGGCTCGCTCCATATGGCCTTGGGCGCCCGGGTTGAAATGTCTGACTAATGATGAGGCATCAATCACCTGGCTGATGATCCGTAAGGCACTTTGGGTAGGCAAGAAGCTTCATAAAGCGGGCCTAAAACCTAATTCGACCTGCGTGCGTTGTGGTCTGTTGGCGGAGACCGTCGATCACGCCTTCTTCCACTGCAGTGTTGTGTAAGTTTCTTGAAGATCTCATGGTTCGTATGCTGCGTGGAAAGTTCTTTGTTCTTGAGGCTAGTTCTGTTTGTAGCAATGTCGTACCTCCGTTATCCAGGGCTGAGCACTACGTGCTCTTTTGCTTACTAGGTGTTTTGTGAGTCGTGATTTGGACGACGCGACAGAAGGAATTCTATGGCGATGAGAAGTTTATCTCTTCTCAACTGATTTTGTTCTTTAAACATCAGCTTAAAGTCAAGATCAGGACGAAAAGGAAACGACTCACTCCATTAAAATTTGGCAAAAGGTCGGTGAGTCTTGCGCGTTTCTGTCGAGTGAAAGGTGCTGACCTAGAGTGGTTGTTTGATGCTGGTTAGGCATCAGGATTTTGGGTGTGCTGGGAGGAATATGTGCACCCTTTCCCTGTTAGTTTAGAGTAGGATTTTTTTTTATTTTTCTGTTCTTCGCTTTAAAGTGATCTTAGCTCATTGGTCCCCTTTTTTGTCCCCATGTTTCTTTTAGTTTAATCCCCCATTCTCTTCCCGTTTTAGCTGTTCAGGATGTTAGTTCTCCGGTGGATGCGTGGCGTCTTTCGTTATTTTTTGTTACAGTGTTTACGTCTGTGAGTGATTGTGCGACTAAGTGCTGATCGGATAAGTGGTAATTATTATATTTTTAAAGCCGCGCATTATTTTTCGTCCGGGGAAATGACTTTTCTGTCACATTTTTAGTGTAGTGTGGGGCTTTATTACTAATACGATTTTATTTAGTTTCTTGTAAATATTTTATTTCATTGTATATAATCATTGGGGAATTTTAAATGTTATTTTCTACCCATGCCCTCCACCGAAAATTGTACATATGAGAGTTAAGTAGGACTACATAGAGCAGCTGAGGTTTTATGGTGGACGTGGTAAGAATAGTAAGTAAAAATGTGATATTATGGTGTAAGGTTTATTGTAAGTGTGTCAGGGTCGACGAAAGTGAATAGCTAAGTTAAATTAGGACAAAGGATGACCAGCCTTCCCCACCCCCGTTTTAGGCCTCGTGCCACATTTGTACATATGTACAATAAATATTGAAGTTCTTGGGAAGTTCATAGGAGTTCTTAGAAGTTCTAGAGAGTTCTTTAGAGTTCTATTGGGGTTCAGTAGAACTACTAGGTAGTTGATATTAGTCGGCAGTTTGCTGAATACTAAAGAGTCAGCTTTCAGTGGAAGATTACCAAGTTCCTAACATTTTGGGTGCGTTAAGTCAATTAGCAACCGACATTGCACGATTAAAACCTTCAATGCGAAAACTACTCTACAACAGACGACCACACCCTACACACTTTATTTCAACCGTTGCTATATGGAAGAGAGAGAATATGTTATAAGTTAATGTGCATGCGCGACAGCGTTCAAGATCTATTTGAGGCTAAGCTGCTTTGCTCTGTGTACTTTGACTCAGTTAACATAGCAACAGCCCCGATACTTTTTGATCAGACCTCATACTTCATGTAGCTTTTGTTTTCTTTTCTGTTTATACATGCACAGAATGCTAATCCGACTGAATTTAGTTTTAATTGTTTCAGAGTGCATGTGCAAACCTGTGAATAATAATATAATAAACATTTCCGTTACACTCAATGGTGTGTAGGGCAGTGTTTTTGCTGTTTCCGTAACCAACTATTTTTTATGGAGCAGGTTTGTTAGCCCTACACCCAACCCCTAAACCACCAAACCTGGTGGAAGGTGATTTTCTAAGCGTAGCTTAGACGCGACACACGGCTGAAAGTAGGGGGTACCCAGTGAGAATCGAACTCACTACTCAGTTATAATGATTCTAGTGAGACTAGCTTGCTAACCATTACACTACACCGAGGTGCCCGGACAAACCTGTTATATTAAAATATTAAAACGATGTCATGTCTAACGTTTTCATGTCATGGTCAACGTTTTCCGCTGACGTAAAGGGAAAAGATTATATTGAATCCATTGCTAGATCTTCTGCTAGAAAAGTTGGTTAACTGTGTGCTAGACAATTTTTCTCGCCAGAATCTATCTCCTATATTTATAAGCCTACCATTTATCCTTACATTAGATATCATTGCCGTATCTTCTCTGATGCTTCTACTATGTATTTAGAGATTCTTGATACAAAGACAAAGAAAACTCTGCAATATTATAGCTCCTGACCTGGCTTCTCAGCTTCAGTCACTTTTCTACTGCCGTAATGTCGATATTAATTTATTATTCGATAAATACTTTCGAGGTAATTGTTCTGATTAACTTTTCTTTATGTACCTAGACTTTATGAATTTAAGCACAGCACTAGATTGGTGGCAGGGTCTCATCATCATATATCTAAAATGGCTAGATATAACCGTAAGTTCTATGTGAACAGTTTCTTTTCTAGCATTTCTCGCTTGTGGAATTCTCTTCTGGCTACTGCTTTCAGATCAACTTTGATCTTCAAACATTTTACCAAAGAAAAATTAAAAATTAAAAAATCTAAATCGACGAAAACTTAAGTTGAAAATCAGTCAGTTAAGTGCCATACGTGATACACGCTTGGGCGATCATGTCTCGAAATACATGACTGACTGGGCAGAAGATTTTCCCGCAGTAGGCTGCCATTAATTTCTGCGGTAGAGTGGTTACCAACCAAAGCTCTAGAACCCAATCTGTCCTGTTACTTAATTCATAGCTAGAGGGAAGAGACGGATTAATACCTTTCCTAAGGGTATTTGTGCGTAAGTGAATGCAACGAATTCAACTGGAATTCAAACTCGGTTCTCCGATTTCTCGTTTCGGGCCAATATCTACGACACCACAACGCCATTGAAAATACCCGCTTTAAATTTTAATTAAATGAACAGTTTCATAATGAGGAACTTATTAAATCTAACTTGAACGATAAAATTATTTCAGAGGATTTGTTTTTGGCGTGTGCAGGCCGATTCCACTTGATTTTTATTTTCAAATAATAATGAGGAAAGTTTACCATAAATTCTTGTTGATCGGAATTACTCCGTCATTGACCGACGCTTTGCACAATGCAACAGCAATGGCGCCCTGCAAATAACAAACAAATAAAATAGAGACAATAAATAGCAATTGCTGAAAATATGTAGTATTTCCTGAAATTATAGTTGTTGTTTTTTAATTTCGATGTTTTTTCTCATTTAAACCAACAAAATGTGAAATGGATGTCGTTTCTTAAAGCGAATACGAACAGGAATTGAAAAGTTCGTTAAAAAATGGTATGAAAAGTAAACATTTATAAAAAATAATATAGGCCTTATTTCCATCAACATCAAAGCAATTATGTAAGCGATGATACAAACCATTTATAACTTCCTGTAAAACTGAGTATCTAGAGAATCTAATCGTGTCAATCTAATCGTGTCAGTTCGTTAAAAAATGGTATGAAAAGTAAACATTTATAAAAAAGAATACAGATCTCATTTCCATCAACATCGAGGCAATTATGTTGAAGTGTAGAAAGCTGGTTAATGTTTCTTTGGTTTGGCCTTGTGTCTTACTTAACCAAACTCCCTACAGTTTACAAGTTTAGATGCAGGGTTATAATCACCAGAAGGTTTTCATCAGAAGGTTTGTTGTCGGAACATGTAGAATTAGTGTAGAAGAGTGGAATAATAAAATATACATTTTGAATGTTAAAATAGAAATTTACTATAAGAAATAACAAGAATTCGTGGAAATTAATGTTCAATGAGAAAGTTAAGGTATCAAGAGTTCGTACAAAATTATTGTAGCAGTAATTGTTGAGAGAGTTAAAGAGAAAGAGAATAAGGTGCGACCTGACCTTATCTCCGGGTTGATATTTTGCATTTTAAATGTTTGTCAGAAAACCGTCTCCCCTGATTGACCGCTGTGACCGGTTAGAGACCATCCTTAAATATTCAATCCAGTCACGTGGGGTGGCTCCAGAATGATTTTGTTTTCTTAGCTGTGGAAAAACCGTTTCTCTGACGTATTTTGAATTTTGCGATTTGATGACCAATCAGGATCCAGAGTTTCACTACAATGCAAGCTATGATAACAACCATTTATAACTTCCTGGATGAACTGAGTATCCAGAGAATCTAATCGTATCAATGGAACCTTTTTTGATGTCCTTCAGTCAGTCAGTTAAGTACCATACGTGATACCCGCTTGAGTGATCACGTCGCTTTCGATTCATAACTGAGTATGCAGAAGGTTTCCTCGCGGTAGGTTGCGACTTCTTTCTACGGTAGACTGGTTGCCAACCAAAGCTACAGAAATCTGTCTGTGCTGTTATTCAACCCATAGATAATGTAGGTGGGTAGAAGAGATGGATTAATACATTTCCCAAATATATTTGCACGTAAGTGAATGTAGAGAACCCGATTAGAATTCGAACTTGGATTTCTCCTTCCGAGCCGATATCCATTTCACCACAATGCTCAATGCTTCTTTTTCATGTACCGTGTCCCTTTAAGCCGTAGACGATCATGGGCTTCCATTTGCCCCTGTCCCTTGTCGCTTTTATTTTTCCTCTTGGTTGGTTGGTAGTTGGTTTAACCAGCATATTGACTTTCTTTGGGTAATTTAATGCTGAAAATCGGTTTTTAGGTCATTTGTCTTCAAGTTTTTAATTGCTTTCGAGATTTTTTGCCTTCAAACTTTTAATTGCTTTCAAAATTGTTTGCTCTCAAACTTTTAATTGCTTTCAGATTGTTTGTCTTCTAATTTTTAATTGCTGATCACCATTGTTCCTTGGTCACAGGTTATACTGAACACAATACACCGCGCCACATACGGCTGGGAGGGAGCAGGGTGCCCACACCCCTAGCAAGGGTTTCCTCTTGGTATCTCTCCCAAACCCCGCTGCGTCATTCATTTGCTCAAGCCTGTCAATTATGTGTCAGGCTGCTTTCCCTTGTCTGTCTTTCCCTCTAAATCTTAGGAATTAAGAAACAGTTATATAATGTTAGAACAGGACTGTTGGGTCTAAGGATTTCCCATCAAAATCTTTGAATGGAACCGATAGAAGCATTGTGTAAAAAACAAATTTTCCGGCGAGTCTTTTCACAGCCTTTTTTTTTTTGTTGCATTTTTCGCTTTTTTTCCCCTGCAAAACATGTTCGTAATAAGCAAATGTGACTCTCCTTTTCCTTTCTAAAACGTCAATCAGCAATATACCCTCAGCGTCCTAGACAAAAAAAACAAAACATAAAAAAACCATCGCCATAACCTGTCCTCTTGACAGACTTTGCATTGCTGGGTAATCATTGAATGTATTTTGTTTTCAGAGTTGTAAAGGACAAGAATCTGTTCTTCAGTTAAACCTGCTCCAGAAAGCGGAATACTAGAAAACAAGGCAAACAGAAAATGTTTCCCTAAGATATTCTACATAATCTACTGACAGAATATCCTTACTTGATTGCATAATTTCACGACGTGTCATGGCTTTAATTGTAGTGAACAAAATAAATTGTAAATTTAAAATTCAAATCTGACTCATTGATTTTGGTTAGAAAAAAAAGAATAAAAAAAGTATTTTCTGGAATGTACAAACTTTGCACACAAAACTAGCAAACTTTCACACCTCGATGTGAAATGTTTTTCGGCAATTAGAAAACTAGGAAACACCCCCAAAACAAAAAACCAAAACAAAAATTCAAATAATATTTATTTATAAAAAAAAGATAATAAATAGCAAATTCCTTTTACGGACCCTTTTCGCGAGCCGACGCGAATTTTTTTTTTGTCGTCGAATGGGAATCTCAGAATTATATCCGGGTATGAATTCCCAAATGATCTGTTTGGAGCCCCAGAAAACGAAATAAAAGGACGAGACAAGAAGACGGTCGCAGTAGAGAAAATACGAGCATAATTAACACGTCCATTTACAAACGTCAAGCAATCGTATTATTGTTGCCTCTGTTTCTCTCTCTCATCTTCTTTTTCTTCACTGTTCACCGATCTACTTAATAACTGACCGGTACCCGAAGGACTGAGCGAAGACTTCAAAGACACTCCTAACAAACAACATACGCATATACTCTTTCAGCAATTACTCCTATGAACATTTTTAACGACCTTGTACCAACCAAAGAACATTACTTTTATTAGTAAAAATCTTACTTGATTTATATACAGTAGCGACCATAATATAAAGAACGAAACAACAAAGACATAAATATGTGTATTACTTAAAAAGCATTGCATGATTAGCAATGACATTTTTACCGAATAAAGATTAGGCTGTAATGCATAAATATTATACAAAGTTACAAAAATTTACATATTTTTTTAAAAAATAAAGAATAAATGGAACGAAGGAAATAAGCTACTGGACAAAAGTTAAGGAACGGTGTTAATAATTTGTATAAACTTTTAATTTACATTGTTAAAAACTCGATAGAGCTTTTCATCAATAAGTAAAAGTTCATTTATCATTAGGACTTTATTTTTATGCAATACGGCAAATTCGACACGCAAAACTCACTCTTTTGAAGAAAAAAATTGATTATCGCTATTAAGAAAAAAGTCAATTTCAGAAATTTTTGATATTGTTCAAATGTCTAAAAGTGTCGTTCATCGTGTAATTAACCGATAAATCGTTAGATGCAAAACAAAAAATCGGCAGACCTCCAAAAACATCGCAAAGAGAAGATCGAAGAATTGTTAGAATATCTACAAAAACAGTTTTTAAAATGCTACATCAATTGCCCGTAAATTTAATAAAGACACAGATAACAAGATCTAAAGGAAAACGGTTGCTCGCAGGTTAAAAATGCAGGATTGCATGTCCGTATTCCAGCTTCGAAGCTTCTCATTTCAAAGTGAAACCAAAGGGCACGCCTGGAGTATGCGAGAGAATATGTTTGGACTTACGCACAATGGGATACAGTTCATTTCAGTGACGAGTCCAAGTTTACTATATTTAGTTCTGGGAGCAAAACTTATGTACGCCGTAGAACAGGTGAAAGACTGTCTTCTCAATGTGTCAAGAAAACCGTTAAGTTTGGTGGCAGCAGTATGATGGTGTGGGAAATGATTTTATCTGCAGGAGTTGGCCCTATTATCCACGTTCATGGCAATATCAATGCTGAGATTTACAAAAGGCTTCTTCAGCAGCATGTGGTACCAAGATTACACCATAATCTTTATGAATCTCCTATTTTATTGCAGGACAATGCACCTTGCCACAAGGCTCAGAAGGTTATGGCTTAATTTGAAGAAGGAATCGTCCTAATGAAGTGGCAAGCCCAGAGCCCCGACCTGAATCCAATAGAAAATATTTGGAAGATAATTGGAGAAAGGGCTCAGAAAAGAAACCCGAAAAACCAGGATCACCTATGGGAGGGAATTACTGCTGATTTTTGCAAGAGATTAATTAGATCACGTGGTCGACGATGCAGAGAAGTCATTGAAAATAAGTGGATGCTTAACAAATATTAAATTTTGTTGATATTTTGTTCCCAACCAAGTATTAACGAGATCGTTCCTTAATTTTTGTCCAGTGGCTTATTTCCTTTCTCCCATTTAATCTTTATTTTAAAAAAAATAATGTAAATTTTTGTAACTTGGTATAATATTTATGCATTAGACCCTAGTCTTTATTCGGTAAAAACTTCATTGCTAATCATGCATTACTTTTAAGTAATACATTTATGTTTTTGTTGTTTTCGTTCCTTATATTATGGCCGTTACTATATATATATATATAGATAGATAGATAGGTGTGTGTGTGTGTGTGTGTGTGTGTGTGTGTGTGTTGCTTCTATATACAATTTGATTTTCTTGTTTTGTACCCCTCTTATAGTGGGCTATCTACTTGCAAAGCTGAATCAAACTAATCTGTTTTAACCCATATACACGTCATAATAACGGATAACCCACTATATAATAATCACGACCTGCTACAGAATATGAAAGGCGTGTTCTTTGATCAACTCAGCCAAGATTCTATGTCATAAAACATTGTTGCTGAACATATTGCTATTTCTAGTAACGTGTTTTTATCATTCAAGATAGAGGGAAGTTATCTACGTAAGACTGCAAATGGAGAGTTATCAGTGGAAGCAAACAGAATCATCTGATTCAATAGTAAATTGCAATTGCAATATTTTTGTTTTTGTTATATTCAGTCTTTAGAAAATAACATTAGAGATGAGATAATTTATTCTTTTTTTGGAATGGTTGTCAGCAAAACATGCGAATTACTAATTGGAGATACCAAAATGAAACAGGGGCAAAATTTTAAATATTTAGGATGTCGTTTAACAGGGGATCGAAAATGTAACACTGAAATTCAAAGGTGCAAAAGTTAAGCACGGTATTCAGAAACAGGAAAATATCATTGGAAGCAAAGAAAGAGGACTGAATTTATGTAATATCAGTACTGGAAGGGAATGCTGTACAATCTACTCATAGATGAAGAAGAAACTTGAGCAACCGAAATGTGGTTCTACAGAAGGATTCTGAGAATACCATGGACGGAATATATTTGCAGTGACGAAGATTTTGAGAAAATGGCAACAAAAATGACTCTTATATTTATCATCAGAAAGCCACAGTTTAAACTTCTAAGGTATGTAAAGAAGAAAGAATGCTTGGAAAATTTGACATTCACAGGATATATTGAGGACCAGAGGGACAGAGGAAAGTAGCACATAACCTAGCTGGTGTAAATGACTGGCGATTGGTAGAACAGGAATTAGAGGGGAATGACAAAATTTATTAAGAGCTACAAAGGACAGGAAGTGATTGAGAGACATGATCACACACATCCTGAAGAGACATGGAACATAGAAGAAGAAGAAGAAAAGTTGTAAAGAAAAGAAAATTACTTACGGTAATCATGGCCCATACAATCCATCTAAAGATGCGCTCTCGATGCTCTGTAAAAGTCATCAGGATTCGTCCAGACTGTTAAGAGAAAAAAAAAGAAAAATGCTTTAGCAATTCTTTTCACTCAGTTTTCTTGTCATTGCTCCTCCGAAGGAACATTGGGATAACGAAATATGCTTCTCAAAAGCTTAGCAAAATATTAAGACAACATAAAAAATTTCCTTACAAAGAAAAGATTACTGAAATATTGTGATATCAGCCCTCCGGATATGACAGTGAATGATGAACAATCACCTCAGAAATGAAGGAGAGAAGTGAATCAACAGAAATGCGGTTCTATAGGAGGCTGAGAATACCATGGACAGCAGCTTAAAATACACAGAGACAAGACAACAGGAAGTTTCATAAACTCTCTCGGGCAGCAGAATCTCTCGCATCTTTACAAGAGGATCGAAAGTTCACATAATCTTGAAATTACATAATCTTGATTAACAAACGTTAATTTGTCCGAGTCAAGAAGTGAAAAAAAATTATTTTTACATATATAATAAAAAATTTGGATGTGCGTTGTGGTGCAGTGAATATCGACTCGGAACGACAAATCGGGGAGCCGAGTTCAAATTCCAGTTGAATCCTTTGCATTCACTTGCGCACATATACACTTGGGATAGGTATTTGTTGTGGAGTAGTTTTCGCACTGAAGGTAATAATCGTGCTATATCGGTTGCTAATCGACTTAACGCACCCAAAATATTAGGAACTTGGTAATCTTCCACTGTAAGCTGACTCCTTAGTATTCGGCTAACTGCCGACTAATATCAACTGCCTTAGTCCAACTATGTCCAAACTGGAACTAACTAATAATTCTACTGGACTCCAATAAAAATCTAAAGAACTCTCTAGAACTTCTAATAACTCCTAAGAACTTCCTAAGAACTTCTTGAGTTAACTTCCTGTTAACTCTTAATATAGGAGAGTCCATTATCTGAGGAATAGGTGTGTTTCACCATAACAGTATTAATCTGTCTGTTCCCTCCAGTTATGGATTAAATAACAAAACAGTTTGGTTTCTACAGACTTGGTTGACAACCAGTCTACCGCAGAAAATAATGACTGGGCAGAAGATTATGTGGGATAATCTTCTGCCCAGTCAGTCATGTCTCTTTTGTGACATGATCGCCTAAAGCATATATCACGTATGGCACTTAACTGAATGAATAAAGAATTTAATCTCATATTCTTGTCAGTTTCCCCTCACATTAAAGAATGAGAGAGACGATATGAGAGACGACAAACATCTGAAAGAGAACAAGAGATGAAATGACGGAGGAGAGACCAAGAAAAATTAAGAGAAATAAGGAAAACATTTGTTTGAAAGTTCAGGGAGTCATTCGAAATGAGTAGCATTAATGAAATACATCACGAAGAAGCAAAAGTCATTGTTTAATTCTTGAGATTTTACTGGTGGTTTGCTTTCTATCACTGACAGAGTTCCGTGATAGAAAACGGAAGACAGTACTTATCTCTCTGTTTCTCTTCATGTCATGTCCATCTAGGACACAATCATCGTTCTCCACAGCTTCCATGTGTCTTATGTTGTTCCTAGTAATACTTATTCGTTTATGTTATCTCTTTGTTTCTGTGATATTTGTTCAGCTATTTATTTGCTCAATTTTGTCAAGAAAGTTTTTGTTTCTTTCCCCCACTGATATGTAATATGTGAGTATTAAATGCTAAATGTGTTTTCTATAAATATTAGGCGTATAGTGGTGCAGTGGATATTGGCTCAGAACGAGAAATCAGAGAACTGAGTTCGAATTCCACTTGAATTTGTTGCATTCACTTACGCGTAAATACTTTGGTAAAGCTATTAATTCGCCATGTCTCCTTTCAGCTATGGATTAAATAGCAAGAAAAATTCGGTTCTATAGCCTTGGTTGGCAACCAGTTTATTGCAGAAAGTAATAGCAACCTAGCGCGAAAATGTCAGTCATGTTTATTACAAGACATGATCGCCTAAGCGTGTATCACGTATGACACTTAACTGACTGAGTGTTAAATTCACCCAACTTTCTTTTCTTATTTTTAAATGTCATATCTCTTAAGGATGTAGGCGATCATAATTCTTTGCAGATTATGTTTCTTTATTATCTGTAAAATTCCATGAATTCCTAAGAAAAGTAGTTTATTTCCCCACACTTCGTACAGGTTCCTATATATATATATTTACTGTCGGCAGCAGTTTCTTTATAGTTCTTCTTCTCATTCTCATTAGGAACTTCTCATCTGGCGTAGAATCTTTCTCATCATTAGTGAGTATATCTACCATTCGTCATTGAATAGTGATGTCATATCTGGTTTGGTGGTCCTACTAAATATCTTGAGATTCTTAATAAAATTAATAGAATGATCTGTGATGTTATTGATACTAACCTGGCATCTGACTTTAGGCACTTTCTCACTGACGAAACGTGGCTTCCTTCTGCCTTTTTTTACAAATATTTTCATGGCAATTATTCTGATAAGGTGTTCTTCTTAGTGTCTCAACTGCACGAATTTAAGTATGGTGTTTATTATGGTACAAACGTCAGTTCTATTCTAACATATTCTTTTCTTGCATTTCTGACCCGTTGAACTTCCTTCCGATTTATTTATTTTCTACACCTAAAATCTTCAACAATAAAATTTAAATGCAATCATCATATATCTTTCTTATCCCTTTTCCACTGCCGTTCTTTTCCTCGCTTCTTCTAACTTAATTTTTCTCATTCTCTATCCCCACCCCCGTAACGATTCATTATCGTCTTGTTTGGGGTGAAGTGATTCAATCAGTTAAGTACCACACGTGATACAAGCTTGGGCGATCATGTCTCAAAAGAGACATAACTGACTGGACAGAAGATTATCCCGCAGTAGGTTGCCATTACTTTCTGCGGTAGATTGGTTGCCAGCCAAAGCTATAGAACTCAAGCTGTCCTATTATTTGACTCATAGCTTTTTTTTATAAGCGTTTCACCCCGAGCAAGGCATTTCACTGTCACTACTGCGCAGGGGGCTACATAGAGTGGAGGAAGGATGGTTAAATATAGGAAATGTCAGAGGGTGGGTGATAGACGGGTAAGGATACCGAGAATGAGGGTTGGGTAGATGAGAGTGTTCTGAGAATAATTGGAAGTTAGTGTGATAGGAGGTGTCTATTGACCCTACATTTAAACACCTGGAGATTGTAGCTGTCGGGAAAGCAGACTTGTGGAAGGGAATTTCACAGGCGGGAAACACGAGAAAAGAAGCTGTTGAAGTAGAAATTACGGTTACATCTTATCTGTTTAACTGTAAAAGGGTGGGACCTAGTTGCTAATCTAATATCTCGTGCAAATTCGTGTTTAAGTAGCACCAGTGATCTAAGTTCATCGGAGCAGAAGCCATGAAAGTACTTGTAGAAGAGGCACAGGGAAGCCACATCACGCCGGTGAGAGAGTGGTTGCAGCCGGTCTGCCAAGTCAGTATCAACCACGTTACAGATTCTCCTTTGTATTTTGTCAAGAAGCCCAAGGAGAGTAGCAGGGGCAGGCAGCAGTATTCAATACATGGGCGGATGGTAGATTTGTATATGTGCAGGATAGAATCAGGCGGGAAAAACTTCGGGGCCCTGCACAGAGAGCCGACTTTCATAGCGGCAGATTTGGCAATGGATTCAATATAGTCATTCCATTTGAGGTCCGCCGAAAGTGTAAGGCCAAGGAGGCGTAGTGTTTTACTCTCTGGGAGGCAAGCCTGTTCCATGCTAATGGGAGGTAGATGCGATTGTCTATGGTGGTTAGTTGATAACAGCTTCGTTTTAGAAGCATTGAAATTTATTAGACATTTCCTACTCCAGGCCACTACGGATTGAAGGTCCTTTTCAAGCACGGCAGCGAGGTTCGCTTTGTCGCCCACACCGGGTTTTTGATCGAGGCGAGAGTAGATTGTTGTGTCATCGGCGTACATGCCTACTTGGGATCTAATGGCGTCGGGGAGATCATTAATGTACAGCAGAAAGAGCGTGGGACCTAGGATAGAACTTTGAGGGACGCCCGCGTTCGTATGGTAGTTTTGGGAGGCATGCCCATTTAATACTACCTTCAATGTGCGGTTAGAGAGGAATGACTGGATGAGGTCAAACAGATGTCCAGTTATACCGTAGCTACGCAGTTTTCATAAGAGGCCAGCGTGCCAGACCCTGTCGAACGCTTTGGAGATATCCAAGGCAACGGTTCCGACTTCGCCATTCTTGTCAAGAGCCCGGTATATGTACTCGGTAATGGTCGTTAGCATATCAGCAGTAGACTTGGTGAAGCGAAACCCATACTGTTTGTCAGAGAGAAGCTTGTGGGCCGTGAGATGCTGAATCACCTCGGCGTTGATAATGGCTTCGAAAACTTTGCCGAAGATCGGAAGGAGACTAATAGGACGGTAATTGGCGGGGTCTGAGGGTTCGCCAGAATTCTTAAATATAAGAACTACACAGGAGGACTTCCAACAGGCAGGAAAACAGGAAGCAGATAGGCAGAGGTTATAGAGTTTAGAGAGGACAGAGGAGAGTTCTGGGGCACATTTCTTCAGTGCTATGATTGGGATTCCGTCCCCGCCGCTCGCTTTGTGTGGGTCAAGTTGTGCAATTATCTTGAAGAAGAGCGAGGGTGTAATGTGGACGTTATGTCGTTGAGCCTTAATTCTGTGTGGGAAGTCGGGTGTAGGCATTCCTAACGAGTCCAGTGTCGAATTGGTGGAGAATCTACGGGCAAAGCCTTCAGCCTTGTCCGCTAGGGAGGTGAGAACTTCATTGATTAGTGGTGGTATTGAAGAAATTCATTGATTAGTGGTGGTATTGAAGTCTTGTTCTTGTTGAGCAGGGGGAAAAGATGTATTATATTATTACGTAGTAATTAGTGGGGGTTCAGTTTATTACTTCATAACAATATAAAACTGATCACCCACTTTATGCTCAGTAGAAGCCTTAATCATGTTTTCAACTATTATATTCAGTCGATCAGTTAAGTGCGATTCGTCATACACGCTTGGTCGATCATAACTGACATGGCAGAAGATTATCCCGCAGTAGGTTGCCATTGCTTTCTGCAGTAGACTGGTTGCTAGCCAAGGCTATAGAACCCAATCTGTCCTATTATTTAATCCATAACTGGAGGGAAGAGATGGTTTCATAAGTTTTTTTGCGTGTAAGTGAATAGAACGAATTCAACTGGAATTCGAACTCGGCTCCCAGATTTCCCATTCCGAGTCGATATCCACTGCACCACAATGCATATGAAGTGATTAAAAAGCTATAAACAAAACATCTCAGTTGCTTCAACTTTTTGAATTTTTTGACAAAACAAAAAGCTAAAATTAACATTGAATTTCCTGGGTGGTTTGTAGATTAACCTTGTTTCGGTTTAAGGTTTCGAGTCTTATGCATGCCTTAAGTTCTTACCTGAACTCCAAGGAAACACAAAAATATAGATGTTGGAATTCCTAAGATGCCTTCCGGATCGTATGGTCTTGTTGTTTCGTAGAGTTCCTGCAAGGAAAATAAATTATATATATATATATATATATAGCATACTACCTATAAAAATTACGGATATATCTATATATGGATTGGCACTTTTTCTTAAAAATTAAAGATATGTACACTTTATCAAGAGACACTGTCACCCCGAAGCATTTCTATTAGCCGACATTCCAGGTTGCACATTTAAATTAAGGAAACATTTACTTATTAGTTTTATATACCGATAATATACGAGATATTACAGACAGAAACATACAAAAAAAAAAAAACATACACTAAGTTTTAATTATTTTAACGTATTGTTCTAATCTTGGCTGTTATAGATGTTTTTATCGACAGAACGTTTCGACCAAATACTATCTGGTCATCATCAAGTGTCTATTGTTTAGCTAGCATATCTGTTTATTATAGTGTTGTTAAAATTATGTTAATTTTTGTTATAATTGATGCTTCTCTACCTGAGCCAATGACTGAAATAAAGATCACAAAATGAGAGTAACACATATATAAGCATTGCTTATATTCACAATGATCCTGAAGGACATCAGTAGTGCATTTTTGGAGCCTTTTATCGATGGTTTCGACGCTTGGTTATCATGGTGGGTTGGTCCCTCTTTTTCATAATTTAATAATTAATTTTCGAGATTGGAAAATAGCAATATATTTTACATAATTGACATCATAGGGACAAAATAATCAAGAGATATAATCAAAGTTTATTAACAGTTCAGTCAGTTAAGTGCCATACGTGATACACGCTTGGGCGATCATGTCTCTTGCGAGACATGACTGACTGGGCAGAAGATTATCCCGCAGTAGGTTGCCATTGCTTTCTGCAGTAGACTGGTTGCCGACCAAGGCTATAGAACCCAATCTGTCCTGCTATTTAACCCATAACTGGAAGGAAGAGACGGATTAATACCTTTCCCAAGGGTATTTGCGCGTAAGTGAATACAATGGATTCAACTGGAATTCGAACTCGGCTCCCCGGGCATACTTATCTCAAAAATTAAATATTACAAATCTCACACAGTTTATTACAAGTGAAATAATATTATTCTAATTTCTTAGCTGAAGTGTTATTAATTATAATAATCTCATTTGATTTTTATTGCAAATTACAGACCATAAACGGGAATAAAGTATAAGTTCAATTCGAAATCCTAATATTTCAGTAGTTTCCGAAAATCAAAATAAAAATCAACAATGGCTGTTGTTTTCTGGTGACCTTGTCCTCTCCAAGTAACATGAAACAGATTTTATTGAATTGTGTGGCACTAAAAACAAAGTGTAATATTTGAGCTACAGACAGATGTAGATTCTTGCATTTTCCAAGGGCATTAGTCCAAAGTAAAGACAAATTACGATTTTAATTTATCAAAACAAAGCATGTACAAGTTAACATCACCAATTAAGAGCAGAGGCCAATGTTTATTATCATTAGTAGTAGTACCAATAGTTATTATTTTTTTAGTAGTAGTAGTACTAATAGTTATTATTTTTTAGTAGTAGTAGTACTAATAGTTATTATTTTTTAGTAGTAGTAGTACTAATAGTTATTATTTTTTAGTACTAATAGTTATTACTTATATTATGTCATTTTTCATTATAATTCGATTTCTGATATGGTCGCACTACCTACCAAGTCTGCAGGAAGGTCTAAGGCAGATCGTTGTGTGTTGTTATGGCTCCATTTCATGTTTTTTTTTATATCTCCCTAACATCATTATTATTATGTTGTCATTTTTCATCATATTTCGATTTCTGCTATGGTCACACTACCTACCAAGTCTGCGGGAAAACCTAATGCAGGTTGTGGTGTGTTGTTATGGCTCCATTTCATGTTTTTTTTATATCTCCCTTAATATTCCTAGCGTTACACAGACAAAGTTCTTCTTAGTGTGTGGGCTGTACTTAACAAGACAAATTTTTGTATATCTCTTAAGCTGGGGTTTCCAGGGATTCTTTCAATGTGTTGTTTTGTTCCATTTTTTATCATTCCAAGTTGTTCGATTGCTTTTTCTATTTTTCTTTTCCAAGGTGGATCTTCATGTCTGCGAGACTGCCTTTTTTTTTAATTTGATGTTCAATTTTTTTGTTGCTGCTATTGCTGATGCATATATTGCTTCATTGAGATTTATATGAGTGTCTTCTTCATCCAAAATTAATTTGAGTGTTGCATTGTAGAGTTTAATAGTTTCGAGGTTATGCTTTGTTGGTTGTAAATTTAGAAGCTGTTCTCGTTCCTCCATTGCTATATTATGGCTCTTGATTTCTTCCTTGGCTTCTTGTATACTGTTCTTGTTTTCCGTAAAATAATTCTGTTCAATGTGTTTTGAACTCGTTTTATTGCCGTTTTTTTAACTTACTCAGATCACACCTTTCCAGCACATCTAAACTTACAGCATTATCTTCACAGTGATTTTTGTGTATCACGGTTTCTACATTATAACATGTTGCTTGTTTGATGTTTTACTTTTTATTTCTAAATTCCCTTTCATATTTTGTTGATTCGTCTATTCTGGTTGCAATTCTTTTTATCTCATTAATTTCAGCCTCTGTCAAACGTTTATTTCGCATGATGTATCTTCGTACATTGGCTAATTTATTTTCATCAATGTACTTTCTATTTGTTTGTCCAACCATTGCTCGCCAAATGTTATGTTTGGCGAGTGATGTTTTTTTGAGGTTTGAGTAACGCTTCATGAAATGCAGTCATAACGACTTTGTACTCCTCACGAGACCATTTTATTTTTTCTTTATTTAAATATACGGTTATAGATCTAGCTGAAGAATATTCAGGGCCATCATTAGGATTATCCAGGTTGTGGGGACCTGAAGATTCATTCTTTGTATAGGAGTTTGTTCCTATGGCAGAATTTTCGACCTCGGGTAGGTTCCCTCCTGCAGGACGGGCTCCCTGTTTATCCACTGGAAGAGCCATACTGGACGTTTTTTATTTCTATTTGTAATTCTCATATTTTTCCCACGAGTGACGTACGGGTCCAAAAGTCTACCCAAAGTTTCCCGGCACGTTGGGTAACGGTCTTTTACAAACAGGGTCCCGAAGCCTGTAGGGGATCGTTTGTGACCTCATAACGCAGTAGCCATTCACTCCTCAGCACGATTAACACCTTGAGTTGCGGGTGGTTGTATAGAGTTTTCCTTCTCCTAAATGGGTTGCCAAGCGACAGCTGACAAAGACGCGATTGGAATTCAATGAGAAAGACGCTGGTTTAAAAATTAAAACTTGTGTGTAGCAGCCGCTCAACGAAACAAAACATCACTACACTAGAGTATTTTGTTAAAAGAAAACATTTTTGCTACCATCACTAGTCCTTGTAACAAAAATATTTGTTAAAAAGAAAAAAATTAATGGAAAAGAAAAAGTTGACATACGTTTAAGTTTATTAGTGCTGTGAGATTTAAAATAAAAATAATTTGTTCGTCCACTGTATATTCAGTTATGTTTTCATTAAATTCGTCGAAAATAGGGTTATCAAAATAAAATAAATTACATAAGTAAATAAAATGAATAAATAAGTAAAAATAAATATATAATAAATACGTATTCTTTCTAAAAAAAGAATATTGTAGATATTATAATCAAACTGTTTTTCATCGTATTTTTTTCTGTTTTGTTTTGTTTTTGTTTTTAAGAAAATTATAATAGTTAAAAAATGATTTCGAAATATCGACAACCAAGGGAAATATGAATAATAAGAAAACTAATGATTCTGTTTACTAGGATCATTTAAAGAAGAAACAGATAAATTAAATAATATATGAAGAAAAATTCATGTTTATGTTAAAATAGTGAAACAGAATTTCATATAGGAAAAAATTCAAAGAGAAAGACGTTGGTTAAAAAAAATAGAAACAAACCTGGACGTAACAGCCACTCAACGGAAAAAAAACATCGCTACACTTAGAGTATTTTGTTAAAAGAAAACATTTTTGCTACCATCACTAGTCCATGTAACAAAAATAGTTGTTAAAAAAATTAATGGAAAAGAAAAAGTTGACATACATTTAAGTTTATTACTACCGTGAAATTTAAAGATAATAATTTGTTTGCCCACTGAATATTCTGTTATTCTTTCATTAAAGTCGTCGAAAATAAGGTTATCGAAAAATAAATAAATAAATAAAATGAATGAATAAATAAAAATAAATACGTATTCTTTCTAAGAAAGAATATCGTAGAAATTGTATCAAACTGTTTTTAGTGTTTTTCATCGTATTTTTTCCTGTTGTTTTTTATTTTTGTTTTTACGAAATATTATAATTATTGTTATTTCTTCAGATGTGAATTGACAACAATTATGAAAACTTCTCCGGTTTTATTGGACCGTGTCTTCAACTCTAACAGAGTTAATTTCTTTTTATAACATTCTTATTGATTATTTTGAAAAGGATGGAATAAATTATTAGAGAACTCATTCGTGTGTAACTGCAAAAGGGCGTGACTTGATGAATTTATTGAACCCTTCACAGTTCTTTTAATCTTCTTCTATGTTTCGTGTCCCTTTAGGACATAGGCGATCATGGCCCTCCACATCTCCTTATCCCTTGTAGCCCTTAACACCTGTTCTCTTGTTATTCCTCCTGTTCTGCCATCCATTCAGCCACCCATTCTTTTAATACTGACCTTGACGGTTGGGTGCTGATAAATGTGGTTCTCACCCAATATCAATCGATCCACGTACTGTGCAGCGCCACCAGTACAATTAAAATACAGGCCATTTTCGCTTATACCGCCGGGGCCAAGGTAACCGCTGAAAAATAAAAAAAAAGGTTTCAAAACAATAAATTGAAATCAGTTTCTTAGTAATTAATTTTCGGCAAAACAGTGAAATTTGATACAGGTCAGGTAAATACACAAGAAAGTTTTCTATATAATCATTTTACTCCAAGCAAGTCAGGACTGTCACTAGTGCACAGGGGCTTACAGTGATTGACTAAAAAAGGTACATGTGATGTTGAAGAAAAGATAAAAGATAGATGGAAATCAAGTATATAAATGATGGCAATTGACGTCGAATTTAAATATTTGGAGATCGTAGCTATAAGGGAAGCATGCAAATGGAAGTGAGTTTCACTAACGGGAAGTGCGATCAAAGAAACTGTTAGTGTAAAAGAGACGGTTAAATATAACTATTTCTACGGTGAAGGGAGGGGACCTTGATGCCAATCTAACAGCACGAGTAAATACACATGGTCGGGGTACCAGGGAAAAAGCTCGTCAAATCAGTTTCCATGAAAATACTTGTAGAAAAGACAAAGGGAAGCCACATCACGTCAGTGAGAAAGTAACTGAAGGTGAGCTGCCAGATCAGGACCAATCATATTGCAGATATCTCCTTTGGATTTTGTCGAGGACCTCAAGATGAATAGTAGGAGCATCCGACCGATACAGTAACAATATTTAATGGATAGACAAATGGTAGGTTTATAAATGTGCAAGATAGATTCGGACGAAAAAAACTTCCTGGCCTGACACAGTGAACCAACCTTCCTAGCGGTAGATGCAGATATGGATTCAATGTAGTCTTCCCATTTGAGGTCATTTGAGAGAATGAGGCCAAGGAGACGCAGAGTGTTGCTCTCTAGAAGACTAGCGTTATCCGTTTTGATGGTAGGCAGTTAAAAAGAGAGCAGCTTCGTTTTAAATTAAAATTTACGAGCCATTTTTTACACCATTCAATCACAGATTGGAGGCCTTTTTGAAGAGCAGCATTCATGTTTACTTTGTCAGCCTTGATAGATGTCTTATTGAGACGGGTGTAAATGGTGGTGTCATCTCCATAGATGCCAACTTAGGAGTTCGATACAAAGCATATCATTCATTAATATCTTGTAGACTAGCTTAATTTGACATAGAACCAAACTTCGATGACAGACTGTAAAAAGATATCGTGACACTAATATCTGAAATGGTTGGTCTGTGTTATACTACTTTAGTCAAGATCCCTTTCTGATTCAGGCTTACGGCCATATCACGTTGAATACACCGGTTCTCGCTCGATCACCGAAGTTAACCAACGTTGAGCTTGGCCAGTACTTAGATGTATTTAGTGACGGATGTGCGTTGTGGTGCAGTGGAAATCGGTGAGCCGAGTTCGACTTCCAGTTGAATACCCTGCATTCACTTAAGCAGTGGTACCCTTGGGAAAGGTATTAATCCGTTCCCCCAGTTATGGATTAAATAACAGGGTAAGACTTGGGGACCCTGCCCTTAAAAAAAATTCCAATGAACTTTTATACTCGAAAAGAAAAAGTATTACTAGACACAAAACTTATAAAAAAAAACAACACTAAATTGTTGAAAGAAAAAAGGTATTACCAGCAATAAATAAATAAAATTTAATTGGCAATAAATGACCCGCCGAGGTTGATATGCCATAAAACAAAAACAACCAACAACCAACCTTTCTGATTCACAGTTACAGTTCACTAGGCACATCGGCTGGATGTGAGCGATAGGTAAGCAAAACTCAATATATTAAAAAAAAAGCCTTCTGCGTAGGGGCTCCGAACATCACAGCCCGTCCGCAAAAATCTAAAATGTAATTGCCAGTTACGAAAATTGGCACAAATAATAAATAAATTAATTAAATAATAAGTAAAGATGGACCTTGAAGCCAGCATATGTTAAACTTCTTCTATGTGCTCTGTCCCTTCAGGACGTAGGCGATGATGGTTCTCCACATCTCCCTATTCCTTGTGGCTCTTAGTATGTTTGCTCCTGTTACACCTTGCAAGCCCCGTTCCGTCATCCACCTGATCAGGCCCTGCAAATATATTATCCGCTGCCTTCCCCTGTCTCTTTTTCCTTCTATCTGGCCTGTTAGTATCAGGTTCTCCAAGCTCTCCTTCCTGATTGCATGTCCCAGGAACTTCAGTTGTCTCTTCCTGATGCTCAGTATTAATTTCATTTTTGTTGCCATTCTTTCCAACACCTCATCGTTGCTTGCATGCTTAGTCCACGATATCTGCAGCATCCTCACAGTTATAAAAACAGCACGCCTTGCCGACAAGGGTCAGTTCGGCTCAACACGTCGACCTCATCCATGCACTTCACTGATGTCGATTTCAACTCTGAAGATAGATCATGTATATATTTTGAAGAGTGATCAATACAAGTTGTTAAGATTTTAATCCTTGTCTGCTCTTTCTTTTTCATTTGCAACCAGAACTCTACTGATAAAAAGCTGTCTCTTAAAAAGTAAGTTCTAGTTTTTATCGGATATCATATGCAACACCGATAAAAAATACATGACTACTTCATAAACCTATAGCAATTGTATACCGTTGTAAGTATTTACTTGGCTTCTTCATTTTAAACTTTATTTCGGAGTCGGATGCGATACTTTTTACTAATTTCTAATATTTATTAACTAGCAGTATAGCCTGGCGTTTGCTCGGATGTAATGAAAGCTTTAAAACTAATCCATGGTCCTGGAGCTCAGACTCTTTGAACGTTGGCACGAAAGACTAAAAAGCAATAGTTGTTTCCAGTTAAAGCGAAACCGTAGACTGAAAGAAAAATGAATGGATGTAAATCAAATTTTGATTTCCTGGTATCGATATCAAATAAGTTGTTTTCGTCGTAAACTGAACTTTGAAGGCTAAATAAGTCCTCCGGGTAAATGGTATCATGGCTGAGACTAAGAACTACAGTTATACCTACTTAGAGCCAAACCTGAAGCAAAAACTAAAATAAAAGAGATGAAAAAATGCAGAATACAGGCAGATAAACAGACACACACACAAGCATCTTGCCTTATATATATATTATCGATTTTCTGCATTATTGTAAGAACTGCAACCTTGAAACTGCTGAATATCGTTTCTTATGTCTTTTTCTATGAGTGTATCAAATTTGATTAAAATAGGACCATTCCTTCTATATAATAATATCGATTTTCGATATTTATCGGGTGTATCTCGACACAAAACCTAGCTAAGAACACTCGTAGACGCTAATAGTACAACTGTGTAAATTTTCAAGAAAATCGATTCAGCCGTTTCGGAGTCTATAGGTAACGGACGGACACACTCACACAGACACACACACACATACAAACACACAAAGTTCCAATTCTAAATAAGTTTAGATTTGGCACGGATTTACATTTTTGGAAATTCAAGCAAAGACTACACCTGTTTTTCAAGTGTGAGTGGCGCAGATATGCCTTTAAAAGCAGCGTTTAAAATCCTGACGTTAATATTTGCATTTAACGCTAACTACAGGGTTATGATGGGAATTAGACTCAATCTATCATCACGCAAGTCTCATTGCACATTTTTAATGGCAAAGAACGCAAGGTAAGTGACCAGTTTTCAAAATTCCGATATTATCTAGGAAGGCATATGAAGTCGTCCGAAGATGTCCGGAGTAAGACGAAAATATCCGTTCCTAGGTAAATTAACGTGAAGTCATGCACCAAGTCTGAAGTTGAAGTGCAACTGACAATCAACATGCAGTGTTGATTTTTATTTTAACTTTTTATTTTAATAGGATTTAAAAATTGAAACTTAACTCTACGTTAATCTATTTTCAGAATCTACGAAGAAGCTAAATAAATAATGAAACCTGTTCAGTCTATGAAAATGTTTCTATTTGCATATACGTGTGTGTGTGTGTGTGTGTGTGTGTGTGTGTGTGTGTGTGTGTGTGTCTGTTTAAGGACTTTGCAACTGTTCCCAAAGATAAAATTGTATTGAGTCTGTAGTTTTCAGGAAAAAAATCACTTGAAATTGACATAAATCTAATATATATTTTCCTTCTTAATCTTTCATATTTCACTCGAAAATAATTTCATCCCCTTATCTATTACAGTGTTGTAATATAATGCATTTGTACTCAATTTTGCAAAGAGCTTGGCTCCAGTTTCAATTCATATAGTGAAAGTAAAACATTTAGCCCTACTGAAGGATTGGCACTTTTCGTGTTGATGTGCGCACGCGCATTATAGCTACTTAGCTTTAGAACTGAATTCGGATGTAGTGGAAAACCTTAAGAAAAGATTTTCCTTTAACTAACTGATTGTTATTTGAGAAAAAATATTGAATAAAAATCCGAATAAAAAAAGCTATGAAGTAGTTGGGAAATTAAAGTCAAACAAAAACCACTGATGTCACAGTGTTTGTCATTAACGTCGGTGTAAGTGAATTTGGCACTCCAGAGGTGATACAAAAATTACCACTGTAAAAACGATGTGCCTAAGCAAGACACCATAAATATCTTTATCCAAATGAAAATATCGAAACTTAATATGAAAAAATATTTTTAAAATTGAGATGTGCGTTGTGATGGAATGGTTATAGACTCGAAATCAGAATTGAGTTCGCATTCGAGTTGAATTCGTTGCATTCACTAATGCGCAAATATCCTTGGGAAAGATATGAATCCATCTCTTCTCCCTCTAGCTATGAGTTAAAAAACAGACCAGATTGGGGTCTACAACATGAAAAGAGACGTAATAACCCAGTCGTGTATCATGGGCGGCAATTAATTGGCTGACTGAATATAAGAATAAATCTAAGTTACATATAATTTTGTACTATTAAGTCAATGTCACTTTTTATAGTTCAAAATCGATCGTTTTCTTTCCTTGTTTTTGTTTATGTTTTAAAATTCTAATGCTTTGCTTCTTGCAACGCCACAAAAAGTATTACAGTCCACACTTTTCTAAAACATAGATCTGTAGTAGACTCGACAATTTGGGTACCAATTTGTAGTAGACTGACCGTCGGGGTAGTAATTTCAACAGTGAAGAAAAGGTTGGTTGTCCAAACCACTACATTTATAAATAAAATAACTCAAAGCACAATGTAACGAATATAACAATATTGTATTAAGTAAGGTTACAGAACTGAATAATTCGTGAATGTAAGATGTCGTGAAAAGAGTTCTCTCTTAGATATTAAAAATATTGTCTCAATATTCATGTTAGAAGAGTTCCTGAAAAAAGAAATAATATGTTTGTCCTGAATGGTAGTGAATATAATTATACATGTATTGAAATGGACTTATAAGATAGAGAAAAACATTTTTTGTAGCTAATTGCTGAATGCAATTAGCGCAGTAAGTGAGTTGAAAGGAACGAACGGCATTCGGACTATATGTTCCGAAAAACCGCCTCCAACTGGGTAAGCACGGGTGGAAATCAGTTTATATATTACTTAATAAAACGCGGGAAAAAAGAAAGTTTCACGCACGGTCCTCACGTAAGTGAGTGTGGGTATATGTGGATGAACGTGTGTGCATGGCGATATGTATGTAGGTATGTACGTGCATGTAGAAGTGATTCTACAGATCTTTAAGAATTTCATTTTAACAAAAATCAGTTTAATTTTATTGAAGAATTTTGAATAATCTTTTTTCAGACTTTCTCTACTAACACTAAAATAAAATATGGTTATTTAAAGACACTAGTAAACAACCAAGAGAAACACTGTTGTTGACTTTTATTTTACTTATCATCAATAACACACAATGAATTTCAAACAAAAGTGTTTTACTTTATTTTTTTCATGGCTTGTGGTTTGTGCACAATGTGTGAAGTGCACAAAAGGTTAATGCTTGTTCCATTATTTACATGAAGATTTCTTTCAGATATTCTTTAAAATTCTCTAATAAAAGCAGAAAACTTACGTGGGGCATCCAGGTACCGGTAAAGCGAAGGTGATACCCAGGTGTACAGCCAAGATGGCGAAATTAAGTAACCATTCTGGCCAATAAAGAAAAATGTCCCGAAAAGCTGCCCATGGAGCAGTCTGAAAAGAAAGAAACACATCTGTCAAAAGGAGAGTGTGTCATTATTCAGTTGACGTGTTTATTGAGTAATAAAACTAATGTGCACCGTGGTACATCGTCTCGGGACAAGAAATCGGAGAGCCGAGTTCGAATTCCAGTTGAGTTTGTTGCATTTACTTACGCGCAAATACCCTTGAAAATGCTATTAATCCGTCACATCTTTCTCCAGCCATGGGTTAAATAGCAGGACAGACTGGGTTCTGTAGCCTTGCTTAGCAACCAGGCTACCGCAGAAAGTAATGGCAACCAACTCCGGGAAAATCCTTTGCCCAGTCAATCATATCTCTTTAGAGACATGGTCGCTCAAGGGTGTATCTCATATGGCACTATAACTGACAGACTAAAACTAACGCATACAGTCTTAAAAAAGATACACACACACAGACACAAAACAAGGACATTCACATAAACCTTTGCATAAAGGTACATATGCACACAAATACAAAAAATTCGTGCACAAAACAAATCTATTTTGTCGTTATTTTTAGTAGATATTCATATTTTAGTCAGTTAAGTGTCATTCGTGATACATAGGCAATAAATATGTAATACACGCTTTGGGCTATCATGTCTCTTTCGATCCATGATTGACTAGGCAAAAGATTTTCCCGCAGTTGGTTGCCATTGCTTTCTGCAGTAGACTGGTTGCCAACTAAGGATATAGAACCCAATCTGTCCTGTTATTTAACCCATAACTGGAGAGAGAAGTGATTTATACATTTCCTTAGTGTATTTGCGCGTAAGCAAATGCAACAAATTCGAACTCGTCTCTCCTTTCATATTCTGAGCCGATATCCATTGCACCGTTACGCACATATTTCTGTAGACTTTCTATTTATTTATTAAACAGTATAACTATTTTCGTCTACCGGCCTGAATATTCGAGAAATCTTAAAGAAAAATAGGCGCTCTCCGGTAGAACCTGCGTCTCTCTGTACAGAGGGAAACCGTCGTTAGATCCGACGTGCCTTAACCGTCTCAGCCACAGATGATTTTTTCGAATATTCAGGCCAGATATTATTTTTGCTTTAAACTGTGTGTATGACAGCTATCGGCCTGCGCATTCGAGAAATCTTTTTAAAAATGCATCCTGGATGAAACAATGATTTATTCTACAAAAAGAGGTGGGGCAGAGAAGATATTTTCTTTTTTAAGATAGCCGTAAAACACACGGTTTAAAATAACAAATAAAAGTGAGGCGTCTTTTTCAAATACGAGTATCAATTAAAAATAATTTTTTTAATTCTGTGCATCAAATGAATTTATAAATATTTAATAATTACCTATATTGCAGTTGCATCAATGAAAGAATGAAGAAAATTTAGGGTCATTCGGACGAGTTCATCATTGCTTCCTTGCCTTGTAAAATTTTGCAAAGTAATAATAGCAAAAGAACCATTCTATTTTCATTTAGAATTATCCACTTGGCAATAAATACTAAAAATAGTATGAAATAAATAATTTCTTTTTAAAAACTGGGGTGGCCTAATAGTTATGGCCGGTAGTTTATATATATATATATATATATATATATATATATATATATATATATATGGGGGGTGCTTATAAAAATAAATAAATGTGTTAAATTCAGGTTTGCAAGTTTGCAAATAAAATAGAAATGCGGGTTACACAAGCATACTTACAGACAATTTGCCATTCAATTTATAAACTAAGGCATTCAAATGAAATATTACTACATTCAAATAAAAAAAAACAAGATATTTAATTTAAAAACTAACGCATTCAATTTAAAAAATGAATTTGCAATTCACTAATTCTAATTTAATTATTCAATTATTACGTTAGTACCACTAATTTGATCGTACATATTTACCTCAATTGGTGTTCATCTGAACTCCTCTTTTCTTTATTAGTTACGAATTTAATTTAGACAATGAATTTCATGTCATTTTATATAGATAACAAAAATATTGCACTGTTTCAAATTGAATTACTTATAATTTAATTTGAATGCAATAATATTTAATTTGAATGCCTTAGTTTTAAAATTGAATCGCAAATAGTGTAGACTGCATAAACATCACATCGCGCCCCACAAATTAGCAAAACGCACAGCAAAAACTAACAATAACTGACATCACAGGGATAAAAATAACATCGTAATCAGTAGATGTCTCATATCAGTTAAATAATAGACAACTGAGAATGATCAGAGCGTACTTGATCGAAACGTTGTTTCTGTAAATAACATCAGCAATCTTTAACCGTCGTTCTCACAAGAACGATGAGGCAAAATGATGCTTTTCTCTTGAAACCGCCTTTATTTTAACTACTTTAACGCCTTGGCAATTTCTATTGTGATGATTAAAATGGCAATAAAACCGAAACACATGTTGAAAGTCAATTTACATATTTTTTTTCTTCTTGGGATTTTACGACTCAAAATTATGATTCATTTATGAGATTGTTTATCCACAAGAATAATTATTTTATTACATTTTAAAACTAATAACAGTGCTTCAAATCTAACGAAATGCAATATTTATCGTTTACAAATCTATAAAGAAATATGTATGAAAACTTGTATTCCTTATTTATAAGGATTTACTAAATTATTCAAATATGGGAACCAAACGCTTATTATTTACATTTTATAAAATTCGAATCGATTGGCAATGAGCCAATGTTTTAACAATAATTCTAAAAAAATATGATTGTGTAAATAGAGAATCTAATAAATTATGTTTATTATTTTGTTGTCAATTGTCAAGAAGAAAGAAAATTTATTAATTCACTTTATGTTTAGTTTTTATTAAATCATCGCTTTTCAAAAGACTAAACATCACCAAGGATTGAAGGCAGTCGCCGTAACATTAAAATAATCAAGATGAGAACGACAGTACGAATAACTTAATAAGCACAAAGTTCTTCATTTTTATGCTAATTTCATTGTCCTGTTTGGAGAGCTTTATCAGTCAAGTCTCCTAATTTTAAAGGGAAATAAATGTCATTAATTTTGATATCAGTTTCATTATTAGTCAAGTCTCCTAATTATGAAGGGAGATAAATTTCATTAATTTTGATATCAGTTTCATTATCAGTCAAGTCTCCTAATTTTGAAGAGAAATAAATTTCATTAATTTTGATATCAGATTCATTATCAGTCAGGTATCCTTATTTTGAAAGGAAATAAATTTCATCAATTTTGATATCTGTTTCATTATCAGTCAAGTTTCCTAATTTTGAAGGGAAATAATTTTCATTAATTTTGATATCAGGTTCATTCTCAGTCAAGTCTCCTAATTTTGAAGGGAAATAATTTTCATTAATTTCGATATCAGTTTCATTATCAGTCAAGTCTCCTAATTTTGAAGGGAAATAATTTTCATTTATTTCGATATCAGTTTCATTATCAGTCAAGTCTCCTAATTTTGAAGGGAAATAAATTTCATTAATGTCGATATCAGTTTCATTATCAGTCAAGTCTCCTAATTTTGAAGGGAAATAAATTTCATTAATTTCGATATCAGTTTCATTATCAGTCAAGTCTCCTAATTTTGAAGAGAAATAATTTTCATTAATTTCGATATCAGTTTCATTATCAGTCAAGTCTCCTAATTTTGAAGGGAAATAAATTTCATTAATTTTGATATCAGTTTCATTATCAGTCAAGTCTTCTAATTTTAAAGAGAAGTAAATTTCATTAATTTTGATATCAGTTTCATTATCAGTCAAGTCTCCTAATTTTGAAGGGAAATAAATTTCATTAATTTCGATATCAGTTTCATTATCAGTCAAGTCTCCTAATTTTGAAGAGAAATAATTTTCATTAATTTCGATATCAGTTTCATTATCAGTCAAGTCTCCTAATTTTGAAGGGAAATAATTTTCATTTATTTCGATATCAGTTTCATTATCAGTCAAGTCTCCTAATTTTGAAGGGAAATAATTTTCATTAATTTCGATATCAGTTTCATTATCAGTCAAGTCTCCTAATTTTGAAGGGAAATAAATTTCATTAATTTCGATATCAGTTTCATTATCAGTCAAGTCTCCTAATTTTGAAGGGAAATAAATTTCATTAATTTCGATATCAGTTTCATTATCAGTCAAGTCTCCTAATTTTGAAGGGAAATAAATTTCATTAATTTCGATATCAGTTTCATTATCAGTCAAGTCTACGAATTTTGAAGCAAAGTAAATTTCATTAATTTTCATATCAGTTTCATTATTCTCTCTGTGTCCAAACTTGTTTTTTTGGATTGGGAACTTTACTTATCAGTCAAACATCTTGATATCGATTTCATAATTTTGTTTGGGTGGCTTCCAGTAAAAAATTAAGATACACTGATATTCAAACGTGTTTCTTATCCGAAGACCAAAATTTTAACATACATCGTACTTGTTGTACTTGATGGACTGGAATGTGTAAACTGGACAGTAAGGAAGTTGCAAAATCTATCAACCTTTCCCAAACCAATCAGATGGCTGACAAATAAACGCCATAAGAATCCCATCAGCATCAACGAACTATTGAACACGACCAAGATTGAGCCAATCACATCAGTTGTCAAATCGAAAATACTTAAACTGTTTGGTCACATAAAGAGACTAACCTGTGATATTTCGTTTTCTCTTTTTTTTTTAATAATCATTTCACCCCAAGCAAAGCAATACTGCTACTAGTGCGCAGGGGGTTACCTAAGAGAAGAGTGATGAGAGAGAGGAACAGGTAACAGGGGGTGTCAGCGAATGGGTAAGAGAAGTATGAGAACACTGGTGTGAAGAGAGCTGCATGAGAGTTCCGTGGAAAGGGAGGAAAACATGATACAAGGGTTGTCAGGGAAAGGATGCGAGTCAAAGGGATAAGAGATAGCAATTGACATTGCATTTAAATCCTTGGAGTTTGTAGCTGCCAGGGAAGTGTGGAGGGAAAGACGGTAGGTAAAAGTATCAGAGGTCAACCACCAGAACGCTGGCGAGACAATATTCACTCGTGAGCCGGACTTAACCCTCCACCAACTTAACTAGGTTGTTCTCGATCGATCCTTGTGAAGAAAGATATCTCATGTTGATGGACAGTCTGCAACCTGCAGAGCAAGCGATTGATAATAATCATAATTTTATCTGATTGAAAACCTATTTTGTAACGTCAGGGACTTTTATCAATGAACGTTCGCATAATTCCAGGTGAGTCTTCTTACTTTATGCTCATCCTCTGCCCGAGCAAACACAGTTTCCATGATTGCCACAAAAAAGTAGGTAAGTGAAAACCTTTGGAGAACACCAGGGATTCTTATGTTTTTTAATTCGACAGCTGAAAAGAGAGAAGAAAGCAATAGCAATACAAACTGCATATTTGATTTTTTGTTGGTTATATATATATATCCGAGTGAATAAGGAACGAAGAAATAAATCTTTTTTACAACATCCAAAACATTAATTTAAAACAGTGCTCAATATATAATATATAGAGCTGTGAATATTTATTACAAATTATATTTTAGAACATGTACAAATTTTTTATGTATCCACTACAAATCGTACATTTGTTTCGATATTGAAACTACAATGTCTCATCAGGTGGTGTGGACAAGAATGGAAAGCCTGTTTTCTTATATTTGGTGAGTTGTGTGTGGGATGTTGGTGGGGGTTAGTGATAAGGGAATAAGTCTTGTGAATTGTCCGTTTGAGTTTTGAAGAAAGTGGTGTGGGTAGTGAATATAGTTGACTAATGAGTGTCTTGGAATTTTGTAGACAGATTTAACATTAGAAGATAGGATGCAAGTTTTATGATCTTGCGACTAGACTTTATTCTTTGGATTTCTTAGAGAAGCAAAGTAGGGAGGTGTAAGGTGTAGGGAGGGATGGGATTGAACTTACCACTTATTTGTACAACTATAGAATATTTTTGTATTTAAGCACAGTTTTTATGATTAATCTAATGTTGTATATTTAACCTTAATTTTGGATTTAGGAAATCGATTTTTTCTATAAAATTTTAAATTTTAAATTAGATCACAGTTTGTGGTGTGTAATAGGTAAGATTTAATGTAAGAGGTAAAATTTAATGTTTGTATTTAAGATAATAGGAAAGTAGGTAATGGGTGCGTAATAGGTAGAATTTAATGTAGGAAGTAAGATTTAATGTTGTATTTAAGGTAATAGGCAAATAGGTAATAGGTATGTTAATATTTAAGGTAATAGGTAAGATTTAATGTGTGTATTTAAGCACAGTCTTTATAATTAATCTAATTTTGTATATTTAATTTTGAATTTAGGAAATCGCTTTTTAAAAATTTTAATGTTTTAAAAATTTAAATTAGATCACGGTTTGTGGTTTGTGTAAGAGTGTTGTTAGTACTATGAAGCTGTATCATTTCTAAGGGGTCCTAGCTCTGGCTTTTGTAGTATTTTTAGCATGATTGTAAGGTTAGTTCTTTAATGTGCTTGCAATTTACTGGTTTAAACGCTTGTTGCTATTCATATATTTAATTATTTCAATTTTTTCTTGAAGACAGAGGAAACATGGTTCCTTTATAGATTTAGCTGTTCTTGCTTGTTTGAGGATTTTCCATTTAACTTTAGGCGTTTTATTTTCGTCTTTTAACTTCCAAAAGTATTTGGAGAGAAACGTCATGTTTTGTTTTTCTTTGTCATTGAAGGATGAGAGGTGATTGTAAAATCTCTTTTTAAATACGTTTATGGTGTTTCCGATATATTTTTTTTCATCTTTAGGATTTTCCATGGATGAAATCGAACACATATATATCAGGGATTTTGTTAATCATTTATTGGTCATGGGGAACTGGTTTGGGTTTCTGCAGTTACAGAGGTTGTTATTATGGGGCAGACTGGTATGAGTGTTGGAGTTATTTTTGTTGTGTGCTTTTAATATTTTACTGTTATGTACTTTAATTATTTTTTTCTAGATTGTTGGAGCAGCTATAGCTTAGTTTTATTGGATTTTTATTGAAGATTTTGCTTAGAGAGTTAACAGTGGACAAGTATATATTTGCGTTCATAAATACCCTGCCACGTGAACGTTCAACTAAAACACCGTTACAAGAGCGTTTTTAAAAAGAAAAACAGTAGAAGGTAAAATCAGTTATTAAAAATCGCCTGAAGACACCACTGATGGTTGAAACCAAGGTCGCGTAATAACTCGTTTAAAAATGTAAAATATTAAAATGTTCTACAATATAATTGTATCGAACATTTTTTAATACAAACGTGTACTGGTCTAACCCTATTAGGACCAAAAACTAAGTATTAAACAATCAATCAATATATATATATATATAGTTTCATTTCATTTACTACGAAGAATCATGATTAACATTTGTCTGTCAAAATTGTTATGGCGGCCATAAAACGCCCAGTCAACGAAACGCTGCCAGTTTAAGAACATTGGATGCTTGTATCGCAAATAATTACTTGTGAGTTCATCTTATACTAGTTGCTTGATGAAATTAAAAAAAAATAAACAACTGTAAAAACAAATACACAAGCATATAAAAAGGCATACTAATTATTGATGCGTGGATCGACCATGAACTTGTGTTCAAGTTTGACATTTTTCTGGAACAGTAAAAAAACAAAATATAAGAAAAAAAAGGAGGCTTACATATTTGCTTTTCTCAAGTGATGTAATGCAAAAGTAATCTAAAGTCTCAAACAGAATTACATCTACCATTTACCGTTTCCCGATCCGCTTTCCTTAGTCCTTTCAGATATAAGGAACAATTGGTACTATTGTTCTAGCTCATGGTGTGTTGTGAAAGAGAGTTAAATTTACAGTTACTCTACTTGGAGTAGATAGACTAAACTATCGCCCGGTTCACACTCCACCGACATCTATTGAACAGGTGAAGAGGCTCATCCCTTGTTCCCTGTTTAGGATGTGGTTTCCGGCTTTCTCTTTTCCATTCTTTTTACCCTTAAGTAGCCTCCTGCGCATCAGTAGCGTTATCGCCTTGCTTGGAGTGATATGATTAAAAAAAAAAAAAAATTCTAGTATGGCTGTCCTAACAAGATTAGAGACCACAATCTCTTATTTAATCAATAGCTAACGAAGTGAGCCGAGAAAAAATGAATTCATGCATTTCAAAGGGCGTTGTTGAAATACAATATAATCAATCCTGACTTATCAGCCCACCTTCAGTCACTTTCTTACTGACGTGATGGGGCTTCCCTCTGTCTTTTCTACAACTATTTTCATGGCAACTGCTCTGACGGGCTTTTTTACCCTGCTTCCCCGAGCACATGTTTTTATGCGTGTTACTAGATTGACATCAAGATTCCACTCTTTTATCGTCGAAGTATTTAAATGTAGCCACCTCTTCTACTGCAACAGTTTCTTTTCTCGCACTTCACGCTTGTGAAACTTGTTTCCGTTTGCTTGCTTCCCGGACACAGCATTTAAACTATTGGATATTGTAGCATCTCCAATAGTTTAAATGGTGCGTCAATTCCCATCTTATATCTACTTGATACCCATACATTAATTATCCTTTCTTCGGAATCTCCTGTACCTTGCTTTTTTCTAACTATAACCACCTTCGTATCATAAATATTTTTGACTTATCTTAGATAATTAAAAGAAAAAGAAATTATAATTATCTTAGTTAAGTAAAAAATTCTCCGCCTGAAGAAGGTCACATGACTCGAAACGTGTGTAGTGAATTATAAAAAATAAAATAACAAAAAATACACATGTTAATCAAAAACGTTTGCGTTTTTTCACGTTTTTCAAATATATATATATATATATTAATTCAGATACTTTAATCCAAGTGAAAAAAGCAGGAAGTTAAATTCCAAAAACCCGATCCTAATTAATATTAAAAATTTTATTTTAATATTAAAAAATGATACAGGAAGAGAGCTCCATGTAATAAAATATTACAGAGCAAATATAAATTAAAAAAGGATTGATTCAATGATGTTGGATGATCATTTCCATATGAAAATCCCCACGGGGGATAACACATCACCTCAGCAACAGAAAAATCCTTTCAGAAACTGGAGAAAAATCAGTCTACTTTTCCTTTTTAAATAGATTTGCAAAGAAATTAAAAAAGAAAATAAAAATAAAAAGGAAAAAGAAAGAAAAAAAGAAGAAAAAAAGAAAAAGATAAAATAAAATAAAAACAAATAAACAAGAAAAGAAAAAATTGACATCGTCTGTGTTCACAAAATATCTATAATTTAAAACATGTACAAATTACAATCTACTACAAAGTGTACATTTTGTTTCGACATTGAAAGGATAATATCTCATCAGGTATTAGACGCTATTTTTTGAAGGAGATGGAAAATTCGCATCCTTATATTGGTAAATTTTTATGAGGTAAAGGGGGTAGAGAAAATGAGAAACCAGAATGGGGGATTGAGGAAAGAAAGAACAAAAAGAGGAAAACGGAAGAGAAAGAGAGAACTAAAAGAGATATGGCGAAAGATTAAAAAAAGGCGACAGGTTTAAAAGTAGGAAATAAAGTATAGCCATATACAGCCTTTGATGACCCGGCGTTTGGGTTTAACAAAGAGGAAGAAGTAAGAAAATGTATAGCGTTTGCTACCTGATGAGACATTTTCCTTTCAATATCGAAACAAGATGTACACTTTGTAGTAGATTGTAATTTGTACATTTTCTAAATTATAATTTATATTAATTTTCATAGTTATATTTCTATATTGAGCACTGTTTTAAATTAATGTTTTAAACATTGTTAATATTTTGTTCGTTCGTTATTCACTTGAATATATATATATATATATATATAACATTAATTTAAACATTAATTTAAAACAGTGCTCAATATAGAAATAGAACTATGAATATTTATAATAAATCATAATTTAGAAAATGTACAAATTACAATCTATATATGTTTATATGTTTATTATTATTATTATTATTATTATTGTTGTTATGTGTTTATATATATATATATATATATATATATATATATATATATATATATATATATATATATTAAACATATACTGTTAAATATAAGAGACAATGAATGTTTATTATGTTTAATCATGAACCGTTCTAAACATCGGGGTTTCTCTTTAATTTCAGAAAATAAAGACAAAAATTCTCCAAGATTTGGATAATTTTTTATTAAGTTGGTTCTAAGCTTTCGGCTCACATGAGCCATCTTCAGACAGGTTGCAAGATTGTTAACATAAAAACATCCACCATCAAAGACGATTTTATCTTGTGTTGACATAAAACTTTGCTAAGCAACGATAATAGTTAGCAAATAGCAAACGCAGTCCGTAAATTTGTAATGCTGTTATATATATATATATATATATATATATATATATATATATATATATATTGCAACAGAGGTGTGCCTAAGGCAAGAGATCCCGACGGAGTTAAAGCCTATCTAGGCGGGTTTAAATTCAAACTTTTCTTTCTCATAGACTCGTCACCAATCAACGCTATAGAGCCTAGTCAGTCCTGTTAATTACCCATAAATCGAGAAGACGGAGAAAAGGTAGAGTTGTACCATTTTTAGGGATATTTGTTTGTTAGTGAATGTAACAAACTTTGCTCTCCGATTTCTCACACGCACACTAAAATCCGTAATTTCGTCTGAACTGTTTCTTCCTTGTTTTTAGTTTGATTTTTTATTTTTTTTAATTGTATCTCTTTTCGTTACAGTCACCCACGTGTCAGATCTAACAGGTTCCGATTGCAATGATCGTCCTGTTTTTTCTTTATTTTTTCTACCCTTACTTTCGTTTTTCACACACACACACACACACACACACACACACACACACACACACACACACACACACACACACACACATTTATTTTCCCATAATGTTTTAATCGCGCTGATGAGATGGGTGTTTAACTTTCCCGTGGAATTGGCCATCCGATTTAAGAACATTTTAATTTCTTATATGTAATGAATATTTTATTAGTATATATATATATATATATATATATATATATACTAATAAAATTTGAATACATGATTCTGTTGTTATTTCGCGCTATCTCGCGGTGTGACGTCATAGAACCGCATTGCAAATTTGCGAACTGCGTTTGTTATCTTTGCCGTATTGCCGTTGCCTAGCTGAGTTTTATGTCAACACAAAATAAAATCGTCGCTGATGGTGGATGTTACTGTGTTACCGTCTTAATAACCTCTCTGAGGATGACTCATGTGAGCCGAAAGCTTAGAACCAAATTAATAAATATTATCGAAATGTTGGAGAATTTTTGTCTTTATTTTCAACTGAAATATGGTGTATTGAGCACTTAAAAAAATTGAAGCACTTGAAAAAAATTGAGCACTTAAAAAAATATTAAATGCCGGAGAACTCGGAATTCCTAAACTGTTGGTTCTCTTATATATATATATATATATATATATATATATATATATTTTAATTCAGATACTTCAATCCAAAGGAAAAAAGCAGGAAGGCAAATTCCAAAAACCCGATCCTAATTAATATTAAAAATTTTATTTTAATATTAAAAAATGATACAGGAAGAGAGCTCCATGTAATAAAATATTACAGAGCAAATAAATTAAAAAAGGATTAATTCAATGATGTTGAATGGCCATTTCGATATGAAGATCCCCACGGGGGATAACACATCACCTCAGCAACAGAAAAATCCTTTCAGAAACTGGAGAAAAATCAGTCTACTTTTCCTTTTTAAATAGATTTGCAAAGAAATTAAGAAAGAAAATAAAAATAAAAATAAAAAGGAAAAATAAAGGAAAAGAAAAAGAAAAAGATAAATAAACAAGAAAAGAAAAAATTGACATCGTCTGGGTTCGCAAAAGAAGGAAAGAGAATTGTAACTAAAAATTAACAGACAGCCGTGTTAAATCGACGTAAGGTTAAGCAAGACGGAAAAAAGGTGGGAGATAAGAGAGATAAAGGAAGGAAGAGAGGGAAAAAGAAAAGAAAAGAAAGAAAAAATGTGTTTAAATATTACAGACGCTGGACATATTGATATATATATATATATATATATATATATATATATATATATATATTCTTAAACAGAATAGACGTCATAATTATCCCAACCCAAGGAACCTTTCGGCCAACACTTATCAAGGGCTTCGTTGGCTTTATTATAAAGAGACAAAGAAGGACAAAACAGAGGATTACTTACAATACTGGGAGAAGATGGAACTCGTTTAAAAATAAACTTTATAATAAAGCCAACGAAGCCCTTGATAAGTGTTGGCCGAAAGGTTCCTCGGGTTGGGTTAATTATGACGTCTATTCTGTTTAAGGTTATTAGTGTATTCTGTGGATACAAATCATTATATATATATATATATATATATATATATATATATGTGTGTGTGTGTGTGTGTGTGTGTGTGTGTGTGTGTGTGTGTTAAGGGGTGAGATAATGGCAGATCGGTAAAGACGGAGAGGATAATCCAAAAGATTTTCTCTAATTAATATAAATTATTAATTAGATAAAAATAGAGAGCTCGATGAAGATTATCCAGAGTGTTATAAAATATTGAGTGGAAAATTCAACATATATTTAGACGATTAATAATCAGGATTTATTTTGACAGTGTAAATTTACTCACATTTTTTTAAAAGTATTTTGGGTGAAGTTATTTATTTTTCGACGGTCTGAAAGGGACAATGTTAGCAAATTTACGCAACAACTCAACTCAACACTTGTTTAGAGAGTTATAAATCAGGTTTTATTTCGACAGTGTAAATTTACTAATATTGTCTCTTTTTTGATATGATAAAATATAGTTTTAATATATGCTATATTTATGGATTAAAGTACTCAATATCTGGGATAGGACATACGTAAATGTAAAAATGGACATTGAACTCAACATTCTGAAGCGACAGTCTGTTTCAGGTCAGACAAGTGCGTTTACCCTGAAACATACTGTCGCCTCTGGGCGTTCACTTACATGTCCACTTTATATATATATATATATATATATATATATATATATATATATATCCAAGTGAAATAAAGAACGAAGAAAGTAGTATTGGCAACGTTCAAAACATTAATTTAAAACAGTGCTCAATATAGAAATAGAGTTATGAATATTTATTATAAGTTATAGTTTAGAACATGTACAAATTATAATTTACTATAAAAGTGTACATTTTGTTTCGACATCAAAGAAACACTGTCTCATCAGGTAGTTAATAATGATAGTACTATCATTATTAACTACCTGATGAGACATTGTTTTTCGATGTCGAAAAAAATGTACACTTTTGTAGTAAATTATAATTTGTACATGGTCTAAACTATAACTATATATATATATATATATATATATATATATATATATATATATATATATATGAGAATTCAACAATACAAGTATTAACTTATCTAATCTCTGAAAAACCCTTGATCTTGCTTCTGTATATTCTTTTACATCGATGTCAATATTTTTTTTTATTTATAAGCCAAAGTGTGCAGAACCCAGTGAAGGTTGTAATCCACCGTAATGATCTGCGATTAACGATTTTTTAAATGTTCGACATTATTTCTTTTTACAAAAAAAAATGTTATGTTTGAAGGGGAACATGTGCTTAACTAGGTGTGTCTGTTTTTAAACAAATAGATAGTGTCTATCGGCCGAGATGTCGAAAGTCTTACAATGTGCCTCCTGATTGGAAACGAAATTATATTCCCTTTTAAATCTGGGAAACAGCTTTCAAGTCTGCAGTACAATGAACCCATGAAAAATCTTCTCATCAAAGCAAAACTCTATTACCCTATTCAATAAATGCACATCTGTTATTAGGGGGTATGTATTCTTTAATAAAAAATCGATGTCTAGACTGGTAGACATTAAGAAAATTCACTGGTAAAAAAAATGATATCTGCTCTAATACGTTTACCCACTATAACGTTGATTATACTGCTACTACAACTATGACTACTACTACGACTAATATATATATATATATATAAGAAAGGCAGACACATTAGGAAATAACGTGTCTGCCTTTTTTATGTTTGCTCTATATGTATTTATATACGTATATGTTTGGAGCTCTCTTAGAGAGTTATCCTACGACTGTATGTACAGGATACTCCTTTGGATTATTCTATACCCACACTGCATGCTGATATACATATATATATATTAAAAGTAATATATATTACTGTTAATATATATATTATATTATTTTTTATTTTATATATATATTTTTATATTATCTTTTATTTCATATATAATATATTATATTATTTTTTCTTTTCCTTTTTTCTTTTTTATAATTTTTAATTTCTATTTTTAATTTTTTTTTAATGTTTTTTTAACTATTTTTCTCTCTCTTTTATTCTTATTTTTATTTCCATTTTGAAAAGATGGACGTTGCTGAGGAGATGTAAAATCTCTCTTAGGGGTTTTATGTTGAAATGTCCATTCACCATTTTTGAATATTGAAAATTTATTTTAATTTATATTGTCTCTGTAATTTTAATTACATTGAGCTCTACTCCTGTATCATTTTTTAATATTAAAACTTTTAATATTAATTAGGATCAGGTTCTTGGAATTTACCTTCCTGCTTTTCTGTTTCGGATTAAAGTATTTTAATAATAATAATAATAATAATAATAATAATAATAATAATAATAAGATGACAAAAGGAATTACATTTCTTCTACCCAAGAATGGTGACACAAACAACCCGAAAAACTACAGACCAATTACATGTCTTCCGACAACATATAAACTACTAACATCTATTTTAACAAAACAAACATATTTATTCTTAGAAAGAAATGACATGATACCGCTTGAACAAAAAGGGTGCAAACGTGGCTGTTATGGCTGTAAAGACCAATTGCTAATTAACAAAATGATCCTGGAAAACTGCTACAAGACAAAGAAAAATCTTAGTACTGCCTGGATAGACTACCGAAAGGCATTCGATAGTGTGCCACATGAATGGATTTTAAAGACTTTAAATATATACAAGATATCGCCCGTCATCATCAATTTCATCAAACAGTGCATGTCTATATGGAAAACAACCCTTTGCCTCAATCATATAAATGGAACCTATAAGTCTGATGAAATAAACATCAAAAGAGGTATATTTCAAGGTGATTCTTTATCTCCCTTACTATTCTGCATATCATTAATAGCACTAACCAGTCAACTTAATAAGACAGAATGTGGTTATAAAATAGGCCAAAAGAAAATAAGCCATCTATTTTACATGGATGACTTGAAGTTATATGCTAAGAATGATAATGAGCTGGAAAGTCTTCTGCAAACTGTAAAATGCTTCAGCGAAGACATTGGAATGAAATTTATTTTGAATAAATGTGCTAAAGCTACAGTTTTACGTGGATCAATACAAGAAACATCCTCAATTAGCCTAGACCCTGCTGTAACTATAAAAGAATTGAAACCAGAAGAAGCTTATAAATACCTAGGTGTAAATGAGAGCGAAAACATTCACCATAAAAAAATGAAAGAAATAGTGCGTAAAGAGTACTATAGAAGGCTACGAATGATATTAAAAACTGAATTAAATTCACAGAATAGAGTTATGGCCATTAATAGCCTTGCAATCCCAGTTGTCCAATATAGCTTCAACATCTTAAACTGGACTCTAAACGATATCAGGCGAATGGATGCTAAAACAAGAAAGCTTCTTTCTAAGCATAGGATGCATCACCCAAAGGCTGATGTAGACCGTCTATACATACCCCGTAAAGAAGGTGGAAGGGGTCTTATTCAGCTGGAATTGTCATACAAGACAACAACTATTGGCTTACTAACATACATAGAAACAACAAAGGATTGGATGATACAATTAGTAAGGCAACATGAAGAAAGAAAGAAAAAATATTCAATAATAAAAGAAGGCAGTAAATACAAACAAGAATTACAGTTAGTAGATTCTGTAGAAAAGCAAAACAGTAGCCAAGAACCAACTATTGCGGCAAAAAATATGAAAATGAAAGCCAAAGATAAAGCTCTTGAAAAGATGAAACAGCGCTGGCAAGACAAACCTCTGCATGGCCAATATCTAGTACGTGCCAATAAATCCAATGTTGACAAAGTTAATACTCATCGATGGTTACGTGCATCTGGATTAAAGTCTGAAACTGAAGGATTCATACTTGCAGCACAAGACCAAAGTCTTTTCACGAGAAACTTTCAGGCAAATATTATGCATAATAATATGGATCCAAAATGCAGGTTTTGTGATAAACACCAAGAAACAATAGACCACCTAATCTCAGGCTGTTCTGTGCTTGCCCCAAACGAATATAAAAATCGCCACGATAGAGTTGGGCAATATTTACATTGGGCAATGTGCAAACATTATGGAAAAGCTGTAAAGAAACACTGGTATGAACATCATCCAGCACCGGTTACAGAAATAGAAGATGTAACCATTCTATGGGATTACACCATCTACACAGACAGAAAAATTGAAGCAAACAGGCCAGACATTATTGTTAAAAACCAGAAGGAGAAAACTTGTCTATTAATTGATATGGCTTGTCCAGCGGATTGTAACATAGCAATCAAGGAATTTGAAAAACTGTCAAAATATAAAGACCTGGAAATTGAAATAGAAAAAATGTGGAAATTGAAAACAAGAGTTGTGCCAGTGATAGTAGGTGCACTTGGAATGATAAAAAATGGAACAAAACAACACATTGAAAGAATCCCTGGAAACCCCAGCTTAAGAGATATACAAAAAATTGTCTTATTAAGTACAGCCCACACACTAAGGAAAACGTTATCTATGTAATGCTGGGGATGATAGGGAAGATAGAAAAACATGAAATGGAGTCATAACAACACGCCACTACCTGCCTTAGGTCTCCCCGCAGACTTGGTTGGTAGTGAGACCAATGCAGAAATCGAAATATGATGAAAAATGACATAATAATAATAATAATAATAATAATAATATATATATATATATATATATATATATATATATATATATTACTGTTAGTTCACCTAGTACAAGACCCAAAAGCCACTCAAGGATTACTGAGTGAGATTATAAGAAAGAGAGAAGGATGAAGTAGGAGAATATCATAAAGACAAATAGGATAAATATTGGTTAACCCTTAACGTAAAGAGAACAAGATTGTAATTGTCAGGAAAGCAACCTCTCAGGAGTTTGTACTATAGAGTAACAGTTTTGGGGAAAAGGCTGTCTGAGTGGAAATTATCTAAAGAAACATGAAGAGAATATGGATGGCTTGTCACAGTGAACATTGCATGGCCGGTCCTAACTGTGAATGTCAAGGTTGGTATCACCAAAAAATGGATCTGCCATACGAATAGCAATATAGTAGTGAAAGGCTGGCAATGTTTCGCCTTCAGAGTGAGGGTTGAAGTGTTGCAGTCACATTTAAATTAACATGTTTTACTAGCCACTAAAACAAGTGAAATTAAATACAGAATTAAGAGTATATACTGTTAGCTATTAATGTACGACTGTTTTTGCAGTGTTATTGTGCAAAATGGTTTTCTCGACATAGTTGGCGTGTCTTTGTGCGGTCTCTACAATGCTAAGAAGACAATAAAGATTGGGAAACGGAAACCAACAGAAATCAGGATGTGCCACGATCTTTTTGAAGCAGAATTTATTAACACAAGATCAAAACGTCAAAGAATCTAACAACATTCATGCGTAAATTTAAAGCGAGTCCCAAGAGAGTTACATGGGCCTTACATAACAACCTGAGCCTTAAGTCATATATCAGGAGACCAATACACTTCTTTACGGAATTCTTGAAGGCCATGCGTTCAGGAGAAATGCAAGAATGTTTTAAGGTAGCTTCAGAACTATGGATCCATTCTCAAAATATCTGACGAGAGAATATTCGTAAAGGATACTGTTTAGAACTATTGGGCCACAGAGACAAGAGATTATGTTAAAAGTACTTTTAGTATCAAATCTACAGTTCAGGTCATGGTTGGTAAAAAATGATGTTTTCATTCTTTTATAAACTTGGAGAAAAGGCGGAGATGATGCCAACTTCAAAATCCTACAGTACCACGTTAGGCCATGACGAAAGTTATTCAGTGGTTAACTGTATCAAGTTACTCAGTGGATAACTGTTCTTCCGGTCACACGGTGATGAACATGTAGAAGTTTATTGTTTTTTACTATGTGCCGTGTACCTTTACGAAGTGGGCGATCATGGCTCTCCACAACTTTCTGTCTCTTGTAGCTTTTTGTAAGTTGTGTCTTTTTGCTTTCTCTGTAGTGAACAAAACAAATTGTAAATTTAAAATTCAAATCTGACTAAATAATTTTGTTAAAAAAAGGGAGGAAAAAAGATTTTTCTGCAATGTACAAACTTTGCACACAAAACTTACGAAATTTCACACCTCGATGTGAAATGTTTTTCGGCAAATAGCAAACTTGGAAACATATAAAAATAAACAGAAATTCAAATAATCTTTAATTATAAAACAAAAAGTATATATCAAATTCCATTTACGGACCCTTTTTGCGAGCCGACGAGGAGTTTGTTTATCGTCCAATGGGAAGCCCAGAATTATATCCGGGTGTGAATTCCCAAAAGACCTGTTTGGAGCCCCAGAAAACGAAATAAAAGGACGAAACAAGAAGACGGTCGCAGTCGAGAAAATACGAGCACAATTAACACGTCCCTTGACAAACGTCAAGCAATCCTATTATTATAGCCTCACTTTCTCTCTCGTTTTTTTCTTCACTGTTCACCAATCTACGAAATAATTGACCGGTACCCGAAGGACTGAGTGGAGTCTTCAAAGACACTCCTAACAAACAAACGCTCGCACATACGCATAAACTCTGTTCGGCATTTACTGCTATTACATTTTAACGACCTTGTACCAACGAAAAGACACTATTTTATTTGTAAAAACCTCAATCGACATATATATATATATATATATATATATATATATATATATATATATATATATAAACATTAGTGACTTTGCACTACACATGAAGGAATTCTAAAAACTAAAATATTCTGTTAATCTTTTGAAATGATTTGTGAGCGTCTTTGTGGTTGCCAACACTGTTTGTTTATAGATACGTAATTTAGAATAAAGCTCATTTCGTCTTTTTGCCTTGATAAAGTCCATCACAGGACGAAACGCGTAAGCGATTTAAAATACAGTTTTCCTTTTGTCTTTATTTAAACATTCTGTCCTTAATTTCAGATCATAACTGAGTATATTTCTACACACATATATATATATATATATATATATATATATATATATATATATGTGTAGAAGTATATATATATATATATATATATATATATATATATATATATGTTGTTTCTATATACAATTTGATTTTCTTGTTTTGTACCCCTCTTATAATGGGCTATCTACTAACAAGGCCAAATCAAAACTAATCTGTTTTAACGCACATATACTTCACTATAACGGATAACTCATTATATCTCTCTTATCCCGTTTGTGTCAATCATTTACATAAGTTTGTTCGATAGGTTATTCGCGCCTCCCTCTGTGTATTTTGCATTCAACATGTTCTGTGCAGCAAAGTTAATTTTCAATTAAAGCCGCCAGATGGGTGGGGCCTTTGGGACAACAACAAGAACCTTCCACCTCAACACCAATATCCTTAAGACTAAATGATCCAAAGACATTGTGGTTAAGGGCTGCGTCGTTTTGTGAGATCCTGCTGAGTTTGTATATGAAAATCATGGAAGCCATTTTGGATAGGATTTGAATTTTATTGATATTTTCTTTCATTTATTCATAAAATGCCGATTTATAAACGAATATCGAAACTCACACCAATTTTGTAAGTTTTATTTTCCTACCTTCTATATATTTTAGGTTTCATTGTTTATTTTCTTTATCTACTTCTGATAAAAGCTGTGTGTGTTGTGAATAGAGAATTTTTACGTACGTCCCCAAGCTGTATTGAGCCAAATACCAAGGGCAAAGAGGATTACGGCACGTCGAAAGACTTTCAGGAATATTTTACAACGGGAAACTTTTCGACGGAGCAGACCACGGAAAGAGAAATTCATTGCTGTGCCCATAATGAAAATAAACCTGAGGAAAAAAGAAACATGTAAAGATAAATATCCTGTCGGAAAAAAGGCATAAGGGAATAAAGAAAGAATAAAAAAAGTAAAAAAGAAAGAAAAGAAAAATGAATAAAAATGAATGAAATAAAAAAGAAACAAAGAATGAGGATAAGAAATAATAAACGAAAGAAAGAAACAAAGAAAGTACAAACAAAAGAAGAAAAAAAGCATGAAAGAAAGAAAGAAAAAAAGAAAGTAAAATCGACGACATCCGGAAAAATTGATAAAAAAGAAACAAAGAATGAGGATAAGAAATAATAAACGAAAGAAAGAAACAAAGAAAGTACAAACAAAAGAAGAAAAAAAGCATGAAAGAAAGAAAGAAAAAAAGAAAGTAAAATCGACGACATCCGGAAAAATTGATAAAAAAGAAAAAAAAGAACATTAGTATCGAAACACATTCATTTAGGAAGAAAAAATTTCATGAAGAACACACAGATATATATATATATATATATATATATATAGTTATCCGCAGACAGATCTGTTTCGCTATATCAGAGCTCATCAGTACGGTTAGACTCCGATTGCTACATAACCCAGGCTCGAAACCTGACCGAATTGGCGTCAGTCTGCGACTCTACCCCTGGGCCACGGGATTATTTACATTGAGCCCTCTACCTGGATCATTTTTAATATTAACTAGCAGTATAGCCCAGCGTTGCTCGGGTGTAATGAAAGCTTTAAATCTAATCCATGGCCCTGGAGCTCAGACTCAGCCTAAAGAATATTTGTGTGAAGTTTGATGAGAATCGGATAAAAATTGTGGATTTGTATAAAGGACATACAGACAGATAAACAGACACACACACAAACATCTTGCCTTATATATATATATATATATATATATATATAATCGATTTTCTGCACTATTGTAAGAACTGCAACCTTGAAACCTCTGAATATCGTTTCTTATGTCTTTGTCTATGAGTGTATCAAATTTGATTAAAATCGGACCACTCCTTCTATAACCCGATTTTTTCGATTTTCGATATTTATCGGGGGTACCTCGACACAAAACCTTGCTAAGAACACTGGCAGACGCTTATAGTACAACTGTGTAAATTTTCAAGAAAATCGGTTCTGCCTTTTTGGATTCTATAGGTAACGGATACACACACACACACACACACACACACACACACACACACAGACAAAGTTTCATTTATAAAATAAGTTATATATATATAAATATCTTAGAAAATTATATATATATTTTTATCTACCAAGAAAAATAATGGAGAAAGAAAATGTATCTCAACGAGAAGAAAGTCTTCGTGCGATGAATTTCTTAAGTCGAAACGTGTCATACGAAAACTCTTTCTACTTTGTTATTGTGTGTTTAGGTAGCAATCCCTCTTTTATGCAACTTTCATTTAAAATGACAGACAAGGTGCTGTAGTTAAGCATTTTATATGATTTTTTCATGTGATTTTTATATTTTTTCTTTGTAGCAGATAAATTATATAACAATTGCCCGAATATTTTATTTATTTACGCATTTTCAGTTATACTTTTAGTCATTATCAAGGATGAATTTTATTTTACTTTTAACAGAATAAATGGTTTGTTTTATGCATGCATCTAGAGTTGATAATAATATCAGTAATATCAACTATGAACATGGCCACAATGTGCTGACCATGTTTAGAAAATAAAACATTCCTATAACTCAATAGACATGCATAAAACAATCTAGATGTTCAGTTAAAAAAATAGTTCTTAGCCGACTACTCTTGGATAAATAAAACATTTGTAAATTTTTATTCAGTTTGTTTTACTGAAAAAACAAAACTATCTAAAAACAACCACAATTTATTTTTTAAAAAAATAACCACTAACCTTTGTTTGATATTTTTAACGACGAAACTTGCATATATATATATATATGTGTGTGTGTGTGTGTGTTTGTTTGTTAACCTTCTCAGTTTCTCAATTATATCTTTTTTCTTTGTGTTAATCTTAATCCACATTTCTACTCCAACAGCTTCTTTTCTCGCACTTCCCTTCCACGTACTTGCTTCCCCATTCACTCAAACACTCTTCCTATGTACCTCCTTACTCGTCTATCACCCTCCTTCTGACATTTCCTATATCTAATCACTCTCTCAGCACCTTCCTCTATGTAACCCCATGCGCTATAGTGACAGTGGAATGCCTTGCTTGGGGTGAAATGATTAAAAAAAAAAATTGCATTTTTACTTACCAAGGAAAGACAAGATCAGCCAACGTAAGTCCATTCCACTGCGCATGTTCAAAGAAGTAATACCCACCGCCGCCATAATTGACAAATACCATTAGAATTATGGCGATACTAAGTGAAAAATAAAATAAAATAAATAAATAAAGATTGGTATTTAAATAATACAAAATATCGACGTATATATTTGCAAACAATAAGAACTTTAGTGTCTGAAAGAGAAAGTTTGATTTTTACAGAACTAACCACTCCCTGAACAGATTGTTTATTTTTTTCTATGCAAAGTTTCTTTCCCTATATATTTTAATACAATGCAACAAATAAAAATATTTACTAGAAATATTTCACGGTTTTCAAAATTTAATCTTCCGATGAGTCATAATTTTTAAGTTTATGACAATACATTCCCTGCGATTACTTCAATTATAAAACATCTGTGGAAATGTCTGCTGTTGCCTCGTTAAATATTTGAGTTTAAAATGTAAAACAAAATATTGCAGTAGAAATCAAAAGTATGAATGAAGATCGTTATCTAAAGAAGTAAGAGGGTACAAATCAAAATATTTAAAATTGACAAGGTTTTCGATTTCAATGAAGCAGACGTTAAACATATGAGAGCATTATCGCTTTTTCTACCTTCATTTCTTTCTTTTTCTCTCTGAAACCAAACAGCGTCTCTGATATGCTTTCTCCGTCTTTACTCGCCATTAAAACGGAAGTCTATTATTTATGTGGTATTCTAAACTTTATTAACCTCATGTTAACATTATCTTTTTCCATTAGATTCTTTTTACAATTATTTTCGTTAAAAGGACATGTAATAGTAACAGTTATAGTGGAGTGCAGTGGATATCGGCACGGAATGAGAAATCGGAGAACTGAGTTCGAATTCCAGTTGAATTCGTTACATTCACATACACGCAAATACCCTTGGCAAAGGTATGAATCCGTTGCTTCTCCGTTCACTTATGGGTTAAATAGCAAGACTGATTGAGCTATATAACCATGGTTGGCAACCAGTCTACCGCAAACTTACCGCGGGAAAATCTTCAGCTCAATCTGTCATTTCTCTTTTGAGACATGATCGCCCAAGTGTGTATCACGTATGGTACTTAACTGATTGATAGTAGCAGTAACAATAGTATTATTTAATTATTATTTAATTAATTAACAACTAATCTGATTGATAGGAGCAGTAGAAACAAGAGTAAAATTAAAATAAGACAAATAAATAAAATAAAAATAACTATCTCCTTTTTCTTCATATTTATAAATATGTAACGGCGTATTTAAAAATAATATTTCAATATAAGAACGTTTTGTTTCTATTGAACAGCTTCTTTTTCCAATGTATCTTTCATACGTCTTTCATACGTTTTTTTTTTAATTCCAAATTCGTTTCTGACTCTTGGCAACACATCTAGGAGAGCGAAAACCCCGAAAAACAACTCGCAACTGACGGTATTAATAGTGCCAAGGAGTGAATGGCTGCTGCATTATGAGTTCGCAAACGATTTTCTACAACCTTCGGAACCCTGTCTGCAAAAGACCATTGCCCAATGAGCCGGGCAACTTTGGGTGAACTTTTAGACCCATGCGTCACTCGTGGAAACAATATGAGAACTAAAACTCAAACCAAAAAATCCAGTATGGTTCTTCCAGTTGATAAAAAGGCAACCTACCTGAGGTCGGTATGTGCGTTGTGGTGGATTGGATATCGGCTCGGAACGAGAAATCAGGGAGCCGGGTTCGAATTCCAGGCGAATTCATTGCATTCACTTACGCGCAAATACCCTTGGGAAAGGTATTAATCCGTCTCTTCCTTCCAGATATGGGTTAAATAACAGGATAGATTGGGCTCTATAGCCTTGGCTGGCAACCAGTCTACCACAGAAAGCAATGGCAACCTACTGCGGGATAATCTTCTGCCCAGTCAGTCATGTCTCTAAAGAGACATGATCGCCCAAGCGTGTATCACGTACAGCGCTTAACTAACTGACTGACCTAAAGTCGAAAAATCTGATATCGAAAGAAATTGCTACATAAATAATGAATCTTTAGGTCCCCACAACCAAGATAATCCCAATGATGGCTCTGCGAATTCTCCAACTAGATCTAACACCATTCATTTCAAGAAAGAACAGGTAAAATGTTCCGTGAGAAGTGCAAACTTGTTATGACTGCATTTTATAAAGCGTTACACAGAATTCAGAAAAACATCACCCGCTAAACATATAACATACGGCAATTAGAAAGTCTATTGACGAAAATAAACAAGCCAATGTAAGAAGATACACCATAAGAAATAACAGAGGCTGAAATTAAAGAAAAAAAAACAGACTAGGTGAAACCACAGAAAGAGGACCAATAATAGACATAAAAAGTATTATCATCACACAAATCACAGGTCATAATTACGATATACACTAATTACTGGGGAAATAATGCCGAAAGTTTAGAAGAGTTGGAAAGACGGGATCTCATTCGTTCACAAGTCGACAAATAAACGAGTTCAAAACACATTGAACAAACAAATTTTACAGAAAACAAAATAGTATACATGAAGCCAAGGAAGAAATTATGTCAGACAGAAAATATTTAAATGGAGGAATGAGAACAACTCCCAAAATTATAACCAACAAGACATGACCTTAAAACAATTAAAACTATAATGAATAAATTTGTCTATGTAACGCTAGTGATGTTATGGAAGTTAGATAAACAAATCATTAAATGTAGTCGTAAAAACACACCACTACCTGCCTTAAGTCTTCACGCACACTTCGTAGGTAGTGTGATCATAGCAACACTAAAGACAGGGTTCTTTGTTAGTAATCAATATTTAGTAATAAACAATCATATGGTTGATTCTGCCACATCTCAATGTTCTTTTACTCCCGCAACATATTATAATTTTTCTGAAGGCTCACCTTGACACGCTTTCACGTAAAGTTTCCGTCTTTTATACGCGTTGTTTTCTTTTTTATTTTGTCGACTGCACAGTATAGTAGGGTCAGTTGGGTACCGTTTGTGAGAAACAGAGCACCATGGCGTAGTTTATTCCGTCAGAAAGTTGGAAACATCATGATGTACTGTTTGGCATTTGCACCGGAAGCTCAAATACAAACATTTCCCAGTGTTTAGGTGTCAATCTGAGACATGTGCAGAAGATTCGGAAAGAGTTGGATGAGGCTAATAGTGATTACGAAAGTATTTGGAGTAATCACTTGTCATGGCGACGTTATGCCTCTATTCATCTTGCCACAGGGCCTCATACTCAACACAGAGGCCTACATCAAGCGGCATGAGAAGATAGTGCTGTCTTGAGACAAGAGGGTGGTTATTTGAAACTTATGTCTTGCAACAGGACCTTGCACCATGTCACACAAAAAGAAGAATGCAGTCATGGCTGTCAGACATTTTCTTCGAGTACATCACCCCTTCTTACATCTGACTACCTAACTCCCCAGACTGGTGCACCCTTGTGTGGGGCGCAGTTGACTGAGGGGCCAGTAAAACTCTTTCCAACACAAAAGATGCAAGTAAAGATTATGGTAGCATTCCCTAACTAAAACAACTTCAAAAAGAGTTGCAGGAGATTCTAAAGTCGTCTGGAGGGCAAAGTTAAAACCAATGGTGATTTTATTGAATAAATGTACTCTTTAGTGTTTTAAAGATATTTTTGTGTAATTTTGGTAAATATGTCTGTTAAAATTAGATGTCAGTTTTCATTTTAGCGTTTCATACTGCATCTGAGAAAATGTTGCAAAGACCTGGAGCTGGACAATCTCCGCCAGGCGGTCGGAAAACACTTGCTGGAATACTTTGAGCCGGCCAGCGGCAACACCAGTTAAAAGGTATGTCTCTTAAATTGGCTAGTTTAATTCAGAAGGACTTGAGGAACAGAGTGCTTGGGTGTGTGTGTGTTTTTTATAATCATATCGCCACAAGCAAGGCATTTTACTGCCACTGTTTTGCAGAGGTTAAATAGGAGGAAAGTTATGAGAAAGCGTGACAAGTTAGAGGGGGTGTCAGAAAGTGGTAAGAGAAGGATCACTGCGGGCATAAAGTGAGGGATCAGTTTATATATTGTTTGTAATGTAGAATTGATCCCCTACTTTATATTCACATTATAATAGTATAGATTTTTTTTATAATCATCTCTCTCCAAGCAAGGCATTTTACTACAACTGTTTTGCATAGAAGGAAAGTTATGAAAAAGAGTGACAGGTTATAGGGGGTGTCAGGAAGTGGGTAAGATAAGGATGAGAAAGTGGAGTAGACGGAGAAAGGAGCATGAAAGAGAGAGGATGCAGGTAAGTAAGATAGGAGATGACTATTTACATTTAAAGTCTTGCAGCTGTCGGGAAAGCAAGTAAATGGAAGGGAATTCTACAGGCGAGAAGCTGCTGGAGTAGAATTTGCGTTTACAATTTATTGGTTTCACAGTAAAAGGGTGGGATCTAGTTACTAATCTTGTGGCTCGGGTAAATTTATATATAGGGGGCACCAGTGAGCTAAGTTCATCGGAGCAGAAGCCGTGAAAGTATTTGTAGAAGAGACACAGGGAAGCCACATTGCGCCGGTGAGAAAATGACTGTATTCGTGCTGCCAAGTCGGAATCTATCACATTACAGATTCTCCGCTGGATTTTGTCAAGCACACCTAGGTGGATAGCAGGAGCACCCGACCATATATGGCAGCAGTATTCAATGCACGGGCGGATGGTAGATTTATATATGTGCAGGATTGTTTCAGGCGGAAAAAACTTCCTGGCCCTACACAGAGAACCGACTTTCTTAGCAGCGGATTTAGGTATGGATTGTATATAGTCATTCCATTTGAGGTCTGTTGTGAGATTTAAGCCGAGGAGGCGCAGTGTTTTTCTTTCAGGGAGACTAACCTGATCCATGTGTGGGTGTGACTATAATCTAGGAAACTTATTTCACCCGAGAGAGGGATACCTATGTGCTGAGATGTAAATTCGATGTCTTTTCAGCATATGGGGATAACTACACACAAAAGGTTTCCATCTTGGTCAGCCGGTCTCTGGACGGAGGTGTACATATGGGCAGGTGAGGGATGTGCTCTTGGTTGTGTAGAGGCGCCTTTTTCCGACTGGTTGCGCATATGCACCCAATAATCTTTAAACAACTTGCCGATTGATCCTTATGGTGTACTGGAATGACGTTCTTCACCCTAAGGTGGATAAAGTACGGGGGCCGTGCGCGCATTCCTATAGCCGAAGGAGGTCGTCTCCAGAGAGAAACTGAAACGTATCAGGGGTTTGATCACTTTGCTGAAGAATTACAACCACGATGGACATAACTCTCTCCAACACTGACCTGAAGATTCTAGCCAGGATCCTGACAAGCCGTCTGCATATCGTTGTGGTCAAGCTAATCGGCCCCGAACAGACTTGCGTTGTGAAGGGAAAGACAATCCAGGACAATCTGTAGCTAGTGCGTACGATCCTGGATGATATAGGCGCGAGTACGGGTGTGTACTGGTCGACGTAAAGGCCTTCGATACAGTGGACCAACATTTCATGGAAACCACACTAGAGGCCGCCATGTTTGGCGAAGGCTTACGCACATGCATTGAACACTTATACAACGCCCTCAATATCGTGGTACAAAAGAACGGCAAAAGATCCAAGGTTCAATATCACGTAGTCCATTAGGCAGGGATACCCTCTATCGCCCTTGCTCTATGGCCTTATTATGGAACCCTTCCTTCTGAAACTAAAAGGGGGACCTGAGCACCTCCTCAATCCGAGGAATTGATCTCTCAGGAGGAGTAACAGCCGAAGTGTCTGTATATTTTTGTCTGCGTGCCTAGTCACCAGTACATAAATCGAGAAAAACTGGGCAGAAATGCATCCCAAAATTGGCCAGATAGTGAATGCATGGCTCCGCGGGCGTTTGTCCTTGATGAGCAGAACAGAACATAGTTGTGTGTCACATCTACCCTCTGATCCTCTGCAGATTGTAATCCCTTCTTACCACAACATAAAAGCTGACTAAATTCCTCTCTAAACTGCTATGGGAGAGAGGACAACCAATGTTGTACAGGAAAATCTGTATTCAACATTCTCATCGTAGTGGATTGAGTTTGCCACACCTTCTAAGCCATAAGCCAGCTTTGAGACTGGCTTTCCTGGGTCACATAATGACCAAAACCTCGGTATGGGAGCCCTGCGCTAGGCTCAGGAATGATTCCCTGCACTGTTCCGTAGAGGCGTGTCGCTGACCTACCGGATAAACTGCCTTTCTCTGTTAGTGCCAAGTGGCCCTGATTAAAACTCCTCAGACGGCAAACTCAACGAGATTGAGGAAGACTCTTTACAATGGTCTGGTAAAAGTGGTTGCCTGAGATTCCCTCTGCCAGCGCTTTGGCCTGACAGAGGATGACCTACGGTTCCATTGGCTCTGGACCTCAGGTATTAACTTCCTCATCACCTCTGAGTTCTGTCTAACGAAATGCCATATCAATCAACGACGTCAGGTTCAGGATAGGAATAGGTGAATCACCCAAATGCAGTGATCTATAACAGACAGCCGTACATGACCACAAGTCTACCGCTATAGGAATATGTAGGGATCTGGTCACTCGTATGGAGCCTGAAAATGTATTATACCTCGACGTCTCCATTGTACAAGGGTCATTCAATAAATAAGGTGAATTTTTCCGTATAAGGATTCTAATACAGATAGAAGCTTACTTTTTTATTTTTCAACGTAGTCTCCCAGCAGTGTCACACTTTTCCCATCTGTGCACAAGCTTCCGCATTCCCTCAGCGTAAAAATCTTTGGACTGATTTCTCAGCCAATCGCTCACAGCACTTTTGACTTCATCATCACTTTCAAACTTCGTGCCTCTCGTAAACACTTTCAAGAGACCAAACAGGTGAAAGTCTGAAGGGGCAATGTCTTGGCTGTAAGGGGGATGAGGGAGCAGTTTTCAGGCTAGCTCGTTGATGGTCTGCACCGTTTGGGCTGCTGTGTGAGGCCTTGCAGCTGACCTTCGTGTAGGCAAGTTCATCATGGACAATTTTGTGTGCTGTCCCAACAAATAGGCTCAAAGTCCTTGCAATGTCATCCACTGTCAGCCTTATGTCAGACTGAATGAGGTCATTGACTGATTCGATCACCTCAGGAGAGCTCACAACTGTAGGCCTTCCAGGCCTGTCTTCATCCTCAACACTGCTCCGTCCTGCTTTAAACAATTTAGCCCACTTGTAGACATATTTTGGCTGAAACATGTGGCACCATACACAGTTGACATTCTCTTATGAAATTCAACTAGTTTGCACCATTCAGCAACCAAAAACTTGATAACTGACCTCTGTTCAATCCTGGAACATGCTTCTTGGTCGGCCATCTTTGTTAATCTACAAAACTCTCAAAGATTTTTTCAATCTGCAAAAAAATTAAATCCCTTTGAAAAAGAAGTAAAGGAAAAAATAAAAAAAGTAAGCTTCTATCTGTATAAGAAGTTCTTATACCGAAAAATTAACCATATTTATTGAATTATCCTCGTATGTAATAATGTTACCCTTCCATGGGAGGGTCTGAAACGCAAGAAATTTCTGACTCCCTTTAGCCGTAGCCAGACAATAAGCAGAGCCGTGGTACTGTATGGAGATACACTCTCAATAGGACCTTCAAATATCAGCTCAGGGTGAAAATAAGATATGAGAAGCAAAGACTGACCAAGGAGGATTTCTGTGCGAGATCGCTGATAAGCTCTAACAGGATTCAAACCGTCTGGTAAAATGTAACCTGTCGTGTGATCCGTTCCCCCATCTCCACTGTTCAGACTCTCTACCCCTTGCATGTTAGTACTTATAGCATAAATGATGATTTGCAAGTAGTATAGAGTGGTCAGTCAGTAAGTGCCATACGTGATACACGCTTGGATGATCATGTCTCTTTCAAGATATGACTGACTGGGCAGAAGATTATCCCGCAGTAGGTTACCATTACTTTCTGCGGTAGACTGGTTGCCAGCCGAGGCTATAGACTCCAATCTGTCTTGTTATTTAACTCATAACTGGAGAGAAGAGACGGATTAATACCTTTCCCAATTGTATTTGCGCGGATGTGAATGCAAGGAATTCAACTGGAATTCGAACTCGGCTCTCCGATTTTTCGTTCCAAGCCGATATCCAATGCACCACAACAATGCAACATAGAGTGGTAAACGACGGATAAAGAAACGGACGAAAGAAATGCTGTTGGTGTAGACAATCCATTTTCCCAATTTTTTCTGGCCTTGTACTACATATTTGTAACTTTGTTGATAAATATGGAGATCGGAGTGTAGTATATGTTCTCAAATGCTTTGTCTGATTCTCTATCTCCATTTCTGCCTTTTCTTCTTTTTTTCTTTCATTTTCTCACTGAAACCAAATAGTGTCTTTTTCCCCTCTTTCCCCGCAATCAAGACGCAGGATAGTCCATTATTTACGGGATAGTAATGATCGTGTTAACTAATGATGATGAAGAAGAAGAAGAAGAAGAAGAAGAAGAAAGTAAGCATGTACGCCGACGACACCACCGTTTACTCTGGCCTCGATCAAAAATCTGCTGAGGTTGACAAAGCGAACCTCGCAGCCGAGTCGTGATGGGCTGGGGAAAGAAATGGCTCGTAAATTTGAATGCTTCCAAAACGAAGCTGCTATTTATTAAGCATCAGAGACAATCGCTTCTACCCCACATCAGCATGGAACAGGCTAGTCCCCCACCCTGAGAGTAAAACACTACGCCTCCTTGGCCTCACTCTCTCAGCGGATCTCAAGTGGAATGACTATATCGAATCCACTGCTAAATCCGCTGACAAGAAGGTTGGTTCACTGTGCAGAGCCAGGAAGTTTTTCCCGTCTGAGTATATCCTGTACATATATAAATCTACCATACGCCCGTGTATTGAATACTGCTGCCACATCTGGTCGGGTGCCCCTGCTATTCACCTCGAGGTTCTTGACAAAATCCAACGGAGAATCTGCAATGTGATCAATACCAACTTGGCAGCTCGGCTGCAGTCGCTATCCCACCGGCGTGACGTAGCTTCCCTGTGCCTCTTCTGAAATACTTTCACGGCTTCTGCTCCGATGAACTTAGATCACTGGTGCCCCCCAGGTATGAATTTACACAAGCTACTAGATTAGCAACTAGGTCCCACCCTTTTACAGTGAAACCGATAAAATGTAACCGCAATTTCTACTTTAACAGCTTCTTATCACGCACTTCCCGCCTGTGGAATTCCCTTCCACATAGTTGCTTCCCCGACAGCTACAATCTCCAATAGTTTAAATGTAAGGTCAATAGACATCTTCTCTCACACTAACTCGCATCTAATCTCACATGCTCTTTCTCCATCTACTCCACCAATATCCTCGGTATCCTCATCCGTCTATTACCCTCCTCCTGACATTTCCTATAACTAATCCCCTCTTTCTCATCACTTTCCCATGTAACCCCCTGCACATCACTGGCAGTGAAATGCCTTGTTTGGGGTGAGATGATTAAAAACAAAATTAAGATATGTATATGAAATAAGCTCTATCAAAAATAAAAATACTTTTTTAATGATAATATTAAAACATATGATTTAAAAAAATGCTAGTCATTAACAATTTCCCCAAACTATAGGTAAATAGCAAGTCAGGCTATGTTCTTTAGCCTTGGATGGCAACCGGTCTAGGAGAAAGAAAAACTCTGAATTCAAACCAGCCTAGAGAGGGTTGGGCTCCGTCGGGCTGTCGTGCCCGAAGAAAGATCATTTCTACTACCGATGCCGTACATGCGGTGCCCTTACGTCTCTGATGAGTCACGAGATATCTGTATCTGGATTAGTAAGTTTAAAAATTTCTTCAACAAAACATAGTTGCTAAGAATTACTAAGGAACGCTGAAGAACGAATTTTTTTTTTTTTATAAGCGTTTCACCCCGAGCAAGGCATGTCACTGCCACTACTGCGCAGGGGGCTACGTAGAGTGGAGAAAGGATGATTAAATATAGGAAATGTCAGAGGGTGGGTGATAGGCGGGTAAGGATACTGAGAATGAGGGTTGGGTAGATGTGAGTGTTCTGAGAATAGTTGGGAGTTAGTGTGATAGGAGGTGTCTATTGACCCTACATTTAAACACCTGGAGATTGTAACTGTCGGGAAAGCAGACATGTGTAAGGGAGTTCCACAGGCGGGAAGCGCGAGAAAAGAAGCTGTTGGAGTAGAACTTACGGTTACATCTTATTTGTTTAACTGTAAAAGGGTGGGACCTAGTTGCTAATCTAGTATCTCGTGTAAATTCGTGCTTAGGCGGCACCAGTGATCTAAGCTCATCGGAGCAGAAGCCATGAAAGTACTTGTAGAAGAGGCACAGGGAAGCCACATCACGCCGGTGAGAGAGCGGCTGCAGCCGGTCTGCCAAGTCAGTATCAAGCACGTTACAGATCCTCCTTTGTATTTTGTCAAGAAGCCCAAGGAGAGCAGCAAGGGCACCCGACCATATATAGCAGCAATATTCAATACACGGGCGGATGGTAGATTTGTATATGTGCAGAATAGATTCAGGTGGGAAAAATTTCCGGGCCCTGCACAGGGAGCCGACTTTCATAGCAGCAGATTTGGCAATGGATTCAATATAGTCATTCCATTTGAGGTCCGCCGAGAGTGTAAGGCCAAGGAGGCGTAGTATTTTACTCTCTGGGAGGCTAGCCTGTCCCATGCTAATGGGAGGTAGATGCGATTGTCTCTGGTGGTTAGTTGATCAGCTTTGTTTTAGAGGCATTGAAATTTACCAACCATTTCCTACCCCAGGCCACTACGGATTGGAGGTCCCTTTCAAGTACGGCAGCGAGGTTCACTTTGACGGGGTTCACTTTGACGTCCAGACCTGGTTTCTGATCGATGCGAGAGTAGATTGTTGTGTCGTCGGCATACATGCCAACTTGGGATCTAATGGTGTCGGGGAGATCATTAATGTAGATCAGAAAGAGCGTGGGACCTAGGATGGAACCTTGAGGGACGCCCGCGTTCGTATGGTAGTTTTGGGAGGCATGCCCATTTAATACCACCTTCAATGTGCGGTTAGAGAGGAAAGACTGGATGAGGTCAAACAGATGTCCAGTTATCCCATAGCTCCGCAGTTTGCACAAGAGGCCAGCATGCCAGACCCTGTCGAATGCTTTGGAGATATCCAAGGCAACGGTTCGGGCTTCACCATTCTTGTCGAGTGCCTGGTATATGTACTCGGTAATGGTCGTTAGCATATCAGCAGTAGACCTAGTGAAACGAAAGCCGTACTGTTTGTCAGAGAGAAGCCCGTTGGCCATAAGATGCTGAATCACCTCGGCGTTGATAATGGCTTCGTAAACTTTGCCAAAGATTGGAAGGAGACTAATAGGACGGTAATTGGCGGGGGTCTGAGGGTTCGCCAGAATTCTTAAATATAGGAACTACGCAGGAGGACTTCCAACAGGCAGGAAAGCAGGAAGCAGATAGGCAGAGTTTAGAGAGGACAGAGGAGAGTTCTGGGGCACATTTCTTCAGTACTATGACTGGGATTCCGTCACCGCCGCTCGCTTTGTGTGGGTCAAGTTGTGCAATTATCTTGGCGACCAGCGAGGGTGTTATGTGGACGTTATTTAGTTGAGCCTTAGTTCTGGGTGGGAAGTCTGGTGTAGGTATTCCTAACGAGTCCAGTGTCAAATTGGTTGAGAATCTACGGGCAAAGCATTCAGCCTTGTCGGCTGGGGAGGTGAGAACTTCAAATTCATTGATTAGTGGGGGTATTGAAGTCTTGTTCCTGCTGAGCACGCTTTTGCAGAGACGCCAGTAATCTTTGGAGCCAAACTTAGAGGATGCTATGCGTTGCCTAATTCTTGTAGCAAACGCCCTCTTGGCTTCGTTCAGTACTTTTTTACACTTGTTCCGTGCTGAGGTGAAAAGGCGCCTGTTTTGGTTCGACGAGCAGCTTCGATAGAGCCGGAAGAAATGGTTCCGGTGGGCAATGGCGGCCGAGCAAGCGGGTGAGAACCAGGGGGACGAATTTGGTTTTAGTTGGAATTTCCTGGCCGGGATAAAAGCATCGATGCCAGCCTTAACCCAAGAGGAGACTTCGGAGGCACAGTCTTCGACAGGAAGATCGAAGACGTTGTTCCAGGGGACGTCGCAGAGGAATTCCCTGAACGAGTCCCAGTCGGCTCTTTGGTAGCAGTATGATATTCTGCTGGTCTGGTTTTCTTGGGTAGAGTTAGTGCTGATTGATATGTTTACGGAGACTACGGCGTGGTCAGAGTTTCCGAGGGGGCAGAGTTGCTTGGTAGTGCAGGAGTCTGGGATGAAGGTAAAGCAAAGGTCGAGTAAAGAGTCCCTTCCGTTAGGGTTTTTAGAGAAACGCGTGGGGAAGTCCACCACTTGCGTTAGAGCTTGGGCTATTGAAAAGTGCATGGTGCGGATCCCAGCAAGGTCGGTGGCTGAGTTTTCAAGCCATTTGGTGTGGTGGGCGTGAAAATCGCCAAACACAAATATATGAGCAGATGGGTGAGAAGAAATGGCCCTGTCGATATTAGTAGAGATGCTATCAAGTACCTTACAGTCAGAGGAGGAGGGGGAGCGGTAGAGGAAGAAGAGATAGCTAACCGAGACGGAAGCACATGAAGGAATGATCAAGGGATTCAAGAGATGTGACCCTGGCTAGTGGGAGTTGTTCGCTGACATATACACCAAGCCCATGCATATGGACATTGGTGTCCTTCCTGAAGAGAGGAAGGTAACCAGGAACGAACAGCTCTGAAGAGGGGATAGAAGGGTCAAGGTTAGTCTCACATATAGCTAAGATATCGGGTGAGTTAGTTAGAAGGAAAGATTCTACACTATTAAAGTTACTGCGAATACCTCGTATATTTGTGAACGTAACGCAGATAGGTTCGATCGAAAATTTCTGTGATCAACATTAGTAACAGCAACAATGAGATACAACTCTTGGAATGATTTGCCTAAATCAGAAGTTCCCAACCAGTGGGTCGCGACTGGGCAGGAGATCGTGTAGCCTTGTTAGAAGTATCTTGGGATAACATTAATTGTATTCCATCAATTACATTTTTCGAGCTCTAACATTTTTTTTTGTTTGGGTGCAAAGTGATAGTTATGACAAACGTTTTGAAGGTTGTTATTTCTAAGCCTTAAAAAAAATTCATGCATATATTTTCCTTATATCTATCTTTGTGTCACTCTTCTATAAACCTCTTCTTTTCGGCACTATCCAACTTTGGCAAGCGGGAACTGAACCGTTCCCTTACCAAATCTCTTTAAAAGGCGTCTTAAAATTTCTCCAGTCATAGAAATCACAAATAAATGCGTTTCAAATAGTTATATCTTTGAATTTTATGGTGTTCATTTTTGTAATTATTTAATTGAATTAAAAGAAACCAAATAATTTTTTTCGGCCTAAAAAATTAAGAGAAACCAAATAAATTTTCTTTTAACCTAAAAAATGAAAATGGCCAAAAACAAAGTGTTTCATTTTCATTACAAGCAAACTAAAAATAACAAAAAAATTTACATTAAATTATTTAATTTTGTAATTTCATACTAATTTTATTTATAGATATTTAAAATTTTTAAATAAAAAGAAAATTAAGCTGCTGATAGTAAGTCCTAAGTAGGGGGTCGCATGGGTTGCAAACTTTTAGGTAAGAGGTCGCGAGTGCCAAAAGGTTGGGAACCACTGGCCTAAATCTTAGAGAATACATTTTTTATGTATGGTGAACATGTGATGAGGGCTGCAGTATACAGGGTGTCTAAAAATGTATACACATTGGCTGACATTATTGTGTTCAGGGACTGAATCTGCAAACTAAACACAAACAGTTTAATTATTGACTATTTACAATTATCTATATATATAAAAAGTAATCTGTGAGTCTGTGTGTGACTGTTTGCTATGCACGCCTACATTTTTAAGCTACACCATTCAAACTTTCTAGGGACACATATCTATAGGGAAGCCAGGTCGACACATACTTTTTGAGTTTAAGTTCAGCAATTTTCCCTTTGTACTTTTTGGCCAATGTAAGCCGATTGTTTACATTTGCTCCGTAAAACATCTAAGATCTAAGATGGTTGCTAAATTACGTCACAGAAATCAAATCACACGTGTCAGACGCGACTAAAATATTTTTTTATTAGAAAAAAATGAGCCTTTATATTTAATTTTTATTCCGACGCTTTAAAAATTCATTTCGTCAACAAAAAAATGTGACTATTTTTCCCCGTAATTTTGAAAGGAAAGAAATATTTTTTAAAAAGTGTTTTTTCAAACAATAAATGATTTCCATCTACTCCTCTCATTGGCATCTTCTCCTACTACTACAATGTTCTCAGTTGCACGGGCAACGCCGGGCTATGATGCTAGTTTAAGATTTAGTCAAAATGCAGTGAAAAAAACAAAACAAAAAAAAACAATAAAATGATAGTTGCAAATATTTTCATATTTTTTAAATAACAGACACCAAGTTTACAATTATTTAAAATGTGTATACATTTTTTGAGACGCCCTATACATCAGCCAGAAATGCAACAGGAAAAAAAAATAGACAGATCGTAAGAATTCTTAGAAAGATAATGTTTCATCTCAAAATAAAAGAAAGTAATAAGTAAAACTTTCAAATGCTAACCGTTTTGCCTCGTAACAAGTCTGAAACGAGATTTTAGTGATTTCGCAATCACGAGAAATAAAAAAAAAAAATTCCCAAGATTCTCTGATTTAAAGGAAACCGCCCTACTGGTGGGGAATTTAGAGCTCTTCTTTTTTTTTTTTATTTACCTCTCGCCAAGAGAGCATATAGATTTGAGAGGACCCGGGAATAGAGACCTGATAATTTTTACACCAGTAACTAATGTTTAATCCGTTTATAACACAGTGACTTAAACCCGAATATAAAGGCCTCGACTCTTACTATTAACAACCCGATGTACTAACCATTTACAATTTTTATGGCAGAATTGAAATATTTATGTTTTAAATTTAAACAGCTTTAATAATAGAGAACACTTGAGTGAACATCCCGTCTTTAGTTTATTCAATAGCTATAAAAATGTTTTTACTCTCATTAATCACAGTGAATGTCGACGTGAATTTGACAATTTTATGAAGAGGAGAAAAGATAAAAGTTAGAAAAGTAACGAAGGCACAAACAGTATAATACATGTATAAGAAAAAAAACTGTAAGCACCAAGAACTAAATGTCAAATACAAAGAAATGTAGAAAAGATGACAATAAGTTGAAGGAATTACGCTAGAAAAGCAAACGGGCGACCGGTGTTTGCAGACTCAAAAGTGGGTTAATACGCCTCTCCCTAAAAATTCCGTTTGACGCCTGTCTTAAAAAATGTTTGATGATGAAATGTATAGAAATTCCTCTCCTGTATGGGATGGTTAAAAAGTCATTGCTATTGAGTTCTCTTCTCACATTGTACACCATATTTGTGCCCTCGTGAAAGACTAAGTCAACTCAGTCTGTGCGCCTTGTCCTTTAAGGAATAGATGTTTAAGGGTCACCACAGTTTTCTCACTTTTGTCGCTTTCAGAAATACATTATCCTTTTTTCTTTGCGTCTATTGTTCTATTTATTTTCACAAATTTCAGTTACCCGCTGTTATTCTCTGCTTCTCCTGCTTTTGATGCGCCAAGTGAGTGTTAAATTCCCCAAGCCTTTTCGTTGTCGGGATCTATCACCAAGTCTTTTGTTGTCTTTTTTCTGATTGTTTTCGTAGTTTCTCTTCTTTAGAACTTCCTCATTGTTTGTCAACTTTCTTCTGGTTGCTATTCGTCGCCAAAATCTCATCTCACCTGCCTGATATCGTTTCTATATTTTAGACGAAATTACCCAGGATTCATGGAAATATAAATGGTGGCTATTATATAGCATTTCAGCATTCTTTTCTTCTTTTCTAATGTTATATTTTGGAATCCCATAATACCTTAAATTAAAATATATAATAAAATCTGGTACTGTATATTAAATGTTAGAGCATTATACGGGATTTATTAGATATTTGTTTTGAGTAACGAAATTTATTTGTACTTTATTACTTAATGAAGAGAGAAATAAATCAAAATATATCATATTTGAAGCTAATCGCCAAAAATCACAAAAAAAGAAAAAAAAGAAGCATTTATCGAGCAGAGAAGTTATTAGTTTTCGTTACTTACCCTCGTAATGTGTCCAATGAATGCAGACGTTTCTTTTTTTTAGTTTCGACTGGCTTATCTCCCTTGGCAACATCAGCCGTATCTTTTTTTATTTCTTCAATGTCTTTCGTATTTTCTGCATCTTTTTCTTGAACTTTTTCTTCGTTTAGATCGTTCTCTTTTTCTATATCTTTTGGTTCTTCACCATTTGCTGATTCCCCCTGCAGAAAAGTATCAATGAAAAGATTGCATCAATAACAATATAAATAAACAGATTTTCTCTGTCCGTTTGTGTATTTGAAACTCATCTTCCTCAGGTCACACTTGACTCTACATAAACATATTATAAAGTTTTGGAATCAGGAATATTCCAGAATTGAAGATTCCCTTTTTATCAGTTGCTTGAACATCCAGTATTTATATTCTGATGAGGAGGGAACAATCAAAAATTTTAAAATAATTAAAAAAAAAAGAGTAATTTTAAAAGTTTTAATTCATATTGAGTTTAAAGTAACACAAAAAATTGTGAATTTAAAAATGTTTGTTTGAAATTCAGTTTCAAATATCTCCAAAACTTTGTGAATTGAAGAAATCAATTTTATTTCTTCACAATGCCGAGGAATCTGAGTTAACGTGGCGTTAGATTTCGAAGTTTCGTAGAGTTTGTGATTTGAAGAACTCAGTTTTCAGTATGAACCGAAATTTCGGCGCAAATAGAACTTTCGACTCAAATCGGAATTGAAGTTATAGCCCGAATCAGAGCTAAAGTGAGGTTTTGAAGTTCCATATAGTGAACTGAGGAATTCAAAGTTATTTATTTTTTCAAACATTGACTCTAGACTTGAACAGGTTAAGACTGTAGTGATCGGAGAAACATCCTCTTGGAAGTCTGTTCCACAGATAACGATTGACTCTAGACTTGAACATGTTAAGACTGTAGTGATCGGAGAAACATCCTCTTGGAAGTCTGTTCCACAGATAACGATTTTTCAAACATTGACTCTAGACTTGAACAGGTTAAGACTGTAGTGATCGGAGAAACATCCTCTTGGAAGTCTGTTCCACAGATAACGATTGACTCTAAACTTGAACAGGTTAAGATTGTGGTGATCGGGGAAACATCACTTTGGGATTCTGTTCCACAGGGCAATGGTTTGCAGGAAAATCTGTTTTGGTGGAACTTCTCACCAATAGAATACGGAGAAAATGTAGATAGTTTCCTAGGTAAGTGGCATGGCGGGTTCTAGCTGTGACCCCAAAAATGTAGTTTGTCCGAGCACTTTTCATGTGAGGGAGAGGTTGGAAGGTGGAAAATAATTCTTCTATAACATGACTGCAAATTTAGGTCTAGAAAGCTCCGGCTCAAATATGTCAACAATACTCCATTTTCAGCCTGATCTCTAGCTATTATAAAGGTAGAGGATAGCATATAGAGTCAGGTGCTTAGTGCAACGGTACAGGAGGCCGATCATTTTACCTACATCTTTAGCGATGGATTGTATATAAGAATTCCACTTGAAGTCAAGTGTGAGTTTGAAGTCCAATTTCTTCTCAAGGCACGGGTTCTCCTTGAGATGATGGAATGCAGTGATGAAATGTAACCAGTTTGATTTTAGAGGCATTGAATGTAACCAGCCAGTTTTCCCCCACTGGGAAGTTAGTGTTTTAGAGGTACGCTCGTATACATTATGGACACTTTATATATATATAAAAATGTAAACTTATCGCTATACTCGTTTCGAACCCCCCCCCCCCCCGAGTACATACGCGGAAGGAAAAAATGGTGATAAAAAAGAACCCAAGACGAGTAACCTCAAACAAAAAGCGCTCATTACGCAAGTAGAGCAAACTAAGTAAATAACTAACCGAGAGAGCCAATGAACCTACCAAGGTTTCAGCAAATTGGATCTTCAGAGCCAACCTTCCCTGAAGATCCAATTAGGTGAAGCCTTGGTAGGTTCGTTGGCTCTCTAGGTTAGTTATTTACTCTCTCTCTCTCTCTCTCTATATATATATATATATATATATATATAATTTTAATATGTTAAAATACTTTTCAAATCAAGGAAATTATTTTGATTGCTTTGTCAGTCATCAAAGAATCAAACGAATTCATTTTTGAAACCTCTAATCTCAGTGCCTTTGTCGATAATGGTACGATGGGTTAACTTACCAGTTCTGTACTGTGTTCTGCTGGCTCCCGGTTTGGAGACACGCCTGCCCTTTTGCAGCATGTTGAATTCTTCGACCGATTCCTGCAATAACAATGCCAGTGAAATGATTGTTGGTTGTTTTATGGCATATCAACCTCGGCGGGTCAATTATTGCTAACTAAATTATTTATTTATTTATTGCTGGTAATACCTTTTTCTTTCAACAATTTATTGCTGTTTATATAAGTCTTGTGTCTAGTAATACATTTTTCTTTTTCGAGTATCAAGATTAATTGGGATTTGTTTTTAAGGGCAGGGTCCCCAAGTCCTACCCTTGTTATTTAACCCATAACTGGAGGGAAGGGACGGATTAATACCTTTCCCAAGGGTACCAGTGCTTAAGTGAATGCAGGGTATTCAACTGGAATTCGAACTCGGCTCACCGATTTCTCTTTCCGAGCCGATATCCACTATCCACTGCACCACAGCGCACATCCGTCACTAAACGCTTACAGCCCCTGGTATTCCCAAACGATAACCCATCTAAGTACTGTGGCCCTGAAACTAAACAATATTTCACTGGCTGATGATGGCGCCTTAGCACCGAAACGTGAAAGCTTTTGAGCTGCAATTCCATATGTTATTATTATAATACTAATAATAACAAGGTCTCTACAAATGCTCTACATCTGTATTGAGCAATTTATAAAAAGTAACAATTTCTACACTGTGGAATATATATCCATCGGTTTATACCACTAATATTATATAGATATAAGCGACCCCGAGCGACACCAAATCGGTCGAGATTCGATCCCGGCCAGAAGCAAGTGGATGTTTAGCCACACTAATGAGCTGTGAGACAGCGAAACAGGCTTGTATGTGGATGACGAATATATATATATATATATATATATATATATATATTAGCAGTATAACCCGGAGTTGCTCGGGTGCAATGAAAACTTTAAAACTAATCCATGGTCCTGGAACTCAAACTCTTTGGACGTTGGCACGAAAGACTAAAAAGCAATAGTTGTTTCCAGTTAAGGCGAAACCGTAGACTGAAAGAAAAATGAATGGATTTAAGTCAAATTTTGATTTCCTGGTATCGATATCAAAGATTTTTTTTCGTCGTAAACTGAATTTTGAAGGCTAAATAAGTCCTCTGAGTAAATGGTATCATGGCTGAGACTAAGAACTACAATTATACCTACTTACAGCCAAACCCGAAGCAAAAACTAAAATAAAAGGGCTGAAAAAAATACAGACATACAAGCAGATAAACAGATACACACACAAACATTTTGCCTTTTATATATATATATATATATTATCGATTTTATGCACTATTTTAAGAACTGCAACCTTGAAACTTCTGAATATCGTTTCTTATGTCTTTGTCTATGAGTGTATCAAATTTGATTAAAATCGGACCACTCCATCTATAACCCGAATTTTTCGATTATCAATCTTCGATATTTATTGGGGGGACCTCGACACAAAACCTCGCTAAGAACACTGGCAGACTCTTATAGTACAACTGTGTAAATTTTCAAGAAAATTGGTTCAGCCGTTTCGGAGTCTATAGGTCACGGTCACACACACACACTCAGAGACACACACACACACATACACACACAAAACAAAGTTCCATTTATAAATAAGTTTATATATATACGCGGATATATATATATATATATATATATATATATATATATATATATATATATATATATGCTCTCGCCTGCCGATTGAGCACTATGGAGAATTTGTAAACTTTCACAACAGTAGCTACTTTTCGCTATTTACGCATCGTTCATTCAGGAATGAATTTGAATACTCTTGGCTATTAGCGTGTGTTTACATTGTGTATATAACACGCTCAAATCTACCTTCCCCCACCTTGCGCAATAGCTTAGAGTTAGAATCGCCAGCTCATGTCAGTTCGCGTTTCAACCTGGATAGAAGCGATCGGATGTCTAACCGATGAGCTGTGATAGAACGAAAGAGGACTTTCTATATATATGCGTACTATAACTATTTTTCGGTAAATATATTCCAATACAAAAATAAAATTCTTAATTATTTATAGTTTTTTTTTAATAATCGTGTCGCCCCAAGCAAGGCACCTTACTGCCACTGTTGTGCAGATGGTTACATAGGAGGAATGTTATGAGAAGGAGTGAGAGGTTGCAGGGGGTGTCAGGTAGGAAAAGAAAGAGAATACTGATGAGAGTGGGGTGGACGAAGAAAAAGCATGAGAGAGAGGGTGTAAGTTAGTGAGACAGGAGATGACTATTGACTTTACATTTGAAGATAGTAGCTGTCGAGAAAGCAAGTAAGCGGAAGGGAATTCCACAAGCGGGAAGTGCGAGAAAAGAAGCTGCTGGAGTAGAATTTGCGTTTACAATTTATTGGTTTCACAGTAAAAGGGTGGGACCTGGTTGCTAATCTTGTTGCTCGAGGATATTCATATATAGGCGGTACCAGTGAGCTAAGTTCATCGGAGCAAAAGCCGTGAAAGTATTTGTAGAAGAGACACAAGGAAGCAACATTTTGCCGGTGAGAAATTGACTGTATCTGAGTTGCCAAGTCCGGATCGATCACATTACAGATTCTCTGGTTTTGTCAAGGACACCTAAGTGGATAGCAGGAGCACCTAACCATATATGGCAACAATATTCAATGCACGAGCGGATGGTAGATTTGTATATGTGCAAGATTGTTTCAGGCGGAAAAAACTTCCTGGCCCTACACAGAGAACCGACTTTCTTAGCAGCGGATTTAGCTATGGATTCTATATAGTTATTCCACTTGAGGTCTGATGTGAGAGTTAATCCGAGGAGATGCAGTGTTTTATTTTTAGGGAGAGAAGCCTGATCCATGTTAATCGGCGGGAGGAACAATTGCCTGTGGTGGTTATTAGATAGCAGCTTCGTTTTGGAAGCATTACATTTAACGAGCTATTTCTTATCCCAGTCCACTACGGATTGGAGGTCATTTCAAACTCGGCAGCGAGGTTTGCTTTGTCAGCCTCGGTAGATTTTTGATCGTGACGTGAGTAAACCGTAGTGACGTCAGCATATATGCCCACTTGGGATCTTATTACATCAGGGAGATCGTTAATATAGATAAGGAAAAGCGTAGTGACTAATGACAATCTATCTAAATTTATTTATAAATGGAACTTTGTGTGTGTGTGTTTGTGTGTTTGTGTGTGTGCATGTGCCCGTTACCTATAGACTCCGAAACGGCTGAACCGATTTTCTTGAAAATTTACACAGTTGTATTATAAACGTCTGCCAGTGTTCTTAGCTAGGTTTTGTGTCGAGGTACCCCCGATAAATATCAAAAATCGATAATCGAAAATTCGGGTTATAGAAGGAGTGGTCCTATTTTAACCAAAATTGATACACTCATAGACAAAGACAAGAAACGATATTCAGAAGTTTCAAGGTTCCAGTTCTTACAATAGTGCAGATAATCGGTAATATATATATATAAAAGGCAAAATGTTTGTATGTGTGTCTGTTTATCTGCCTGTATGTCTGTATTTTTGCTTTGGGTTTGGCTGTAAGTAGGTATAATTGTAGTTCTTAGTCTCAGCCATGATACTATTTACTCAGAGGACTTATTTAGCCTTCAAAATTCAGTTTACGACGAAAAAAATTTATTTGATATCGATACCAGGAAATCAAAATTTGACTTAAATCCATTCATTTTTCTTTCAGTCTACGGTTTCGCCTTAACTGGAAATAACTATTGCTTTTTAGTCTTTCGTGCCAACGTCCAAAGAGTTTGAGTTCCAGGACCATGGATTAGTTTTAAAGCTTTCATTACACCCGAGCAACGTCGGGCTATACTGCTAGTAACTAATGAAAATAAACAATTATGATAATATGCTATTTACATTATTCGAACCATTGTCGTCATCCTTGTTTTCATGTTTACATATGAACATAGCAACAAAATGGAGGACAATTTTTACGAATAATGTAAAATACTAGGGTAGAATCACTTCTACATGCACGTACATACCTACATACATATCGCCATGCACACCCGTTCACACGCATATACCCACACACTCTTACGTAAGGACCGCACGTGAAACTTACTTTTTCTCGCGTTTATTAAGAAATATATAAACTGATTCCCACACGTGTCTAACCAGTTGGAAGATGTTTTTTTCGGAGCCTTTAGACCGAATACTGTTCGTCTCTTCCAACTCGCACAAACTGCTAACTGCATTCAGCAATTAGCCATATAAAATGTTTCTCTCTATATTATAACAACATTTCAATACATGTATAATTATATTCACTACTATTCAGTACAAACGTATTTCCTTTCAGGGACTCTGCTCTCATGAATATTGAGACAATATCTTTAATATTTAAGAGAGAACTCTTTTACGGCATCTCACATTCACGAATTATTCAGTTCTGTAACCTTACTTAATACAATGTTGTTATATTCGTTACATGTGCTTTGAGTTATTTTATTGATAATTGTGATGGTTTGGACAACCAACCTTTTCTTCACTATTAAAATCACTACCCCGACGGTCAGTCTACTACATATTGGTACCCGGGTTGTCCAGACCCCAACACTACCTCATCTCAGAAGTTAAGACATGTAACAATATACTATAATAAAAGTGACGGAAAAAAGATTCGTTCTTAACGTAGCAAATAGCAATTTTCTTACATCACAGTCGATTTTCCTATTCGTATTAAGTAGTGTTTCCCTTTTCTTTACATGAAAGCATTTACAGCTTTTCTTTTTCCTTTTCTTTCCTTTTCTTTTTCCTTTTCTTTTTCCATCACTACTTTTGTACTTTAAGATTTTTATTTAGAAAAACTTTTCATAAAAGTTGTCTTTTAAAGTTTGTTCCCCTGTTGGAATTAATTTGAAAATCCCAGTTAAAACGAACAGCAACATTGGACCTCGCCAGGCGTATCTAGGTTTTCTGGGATATTTAATAAATGACCGGATTTCGGGAGTGAATTTCAGGGCATTCAGATCTCAACCTAGTAAATATCTGTTCAAAAGATAGAACTTTATTATCAAAATAAACAAATATCTACTTACTTGTAAATGAATTTGATAAAAGACCAGAAAATGGCGACACCAAGCAGACCACCAAACACATAAAGAATCGCTGTGCAAAGGAAAATAAGGAAAATGATTCTAGCAATTTCAGATGACAAAGACAAAAATTTTGCATTGTCGACAATAACATTTTATTATTTTTTTTGTGGGGGGTGGTTATCATACGATCTCTCAAGCATTATATATTTTTTTTATCAATTCAATTTACATTATAGAGTGGATCTTGATTTGGACAGGAATTTTCGTTCTTACAAGCAGTCGTCACTTTTGAACAAATAAAGGGGACAATGTGATTTTAGATGGTTTATTTTGCTTTTAAACATTTCTTCTGCTAAGCAGCTATCCGGTGAAACTGATGTCCCATTAAACTGTAATATATATATATATATATATATATATATATATATATATATATATATATATATATATATATTCCAGATTCTATCCAATATCGCCTTTCCTGAAAGAATTACTACTATCCCTAGCCAAGATACATAACCACAAATATGAGAAAAAAAATGGTTAAATCCATAACCGCATGTTAAAAAATTATAACATATAAACCAATCCCAATCTAAAATATTTTATTTTAGATCTTAATTTATATATATATATATATATATATATATATATATATACAAAAGCAATTTTTTAATAATATAATAAAGTTTGTTCCACCCTTTAGTTTGCGTTGGTTTCTTCTGTGTCTGAGTATCTATATATTTGCTTTTTTAATCTAGGCCTTTACCCATGTGCCCTGAAGAAACGTGTTAGATTTTTTGCATTTGCAGCTCTACTTTCGTACTTTCGTATCGAGCACTTTATTGTTAAGGTTTCATCTCGGGGTTTTTTCTTTCTAACGGGTACTCGACTTTTTGTACTTGTACACCGTTTGTTTCTTTTTTATCCCCCACCTTTGCCCTAAGAAGAGGTTCTCTTCTGGGTGTTCAAGACGATTAAATTATAGTTAAGTTAGCGCCAGTTCTAGCGATTTAGTTTCTTATAATTGGTGTTAGTTTCACTGCGATTAGTATTATATATATATATAGACCTCTTACTTACTTTTGTTGAGTAAGTATTGAACTGTATCCCTTCACATCCATGAACTTGCCTGACGTTTCAGCTAAGCTAATATTCATGATGCATCCCGATACCAAAATTTTTTGCTTTTGTAAATAAATCAGTCAGTTAAGTGCCATACGTGATACACGCTTGGGCGATCATGTCTCGAAAGAGACATGACTGTCTGGGCAGAAGATTATCCTGCAGTAGGTTGCCATTGCTTTCTGCGGTAGACTGATTGCCAGCCAAGGTTATAGAACCCAATCTGTCCTATTATTTAACACATAATTGGAGGGAATAGACGGATTAATACCTTTCCCAAGGGTATTTGCGCGTAAGTGAATGCAAGGAATTCAACTGGAATTCGAACTCGGCTCTCCGATTTCTCGTTCCGAGCCGATATCGACTGCGCTACAACGCACATCCCTAAATAAATACATGTCAAAAAATTAAATCCTTACATTTGCCTTGATAAAGTCTCTCAGAGGATGAAAGGCGTTAGCTAAGATAAGTTTTGCTTTTTTCTTTTTTCTCTTTATATTGTCCTTTTGCAGATATCAGTCAGTTAAGTGCCACATGTGATACACGTCTGAGTGATCATGTCTCTAAATAGATATGACTGACTGGACAGAAGATTTTCCCGCACTAGTTTTCCATTACTTTCTGCGGTAGACTGGTTGTTAACCAAAGCTATAGAACCCAATCTGTTCTGGTATTTAACCCACAGTTTGAGGAAGAAGCAACGAATTAGTATCTTAATAGTATATATATATATATATATATATATATATATATATATATATATATATATATATATATTCTAAACATGGAAGTCGGTTCTCTGTGCAGGGTCCAGAAGTTTTTTCCGTCTGAATCTATCCTGCACATTTATAAATCTACCATCCGCCCGTGCATTGAATACTGTTGCCATATCTGGTCGGGTGTCCCTGCTATTCTCCTCGGGCTTCTAGACAAGGTACAGCGGAGGGTCTGTAATGTGATCTATACCGACTTAGCAAACCGCCTGCAGTCTCTCTCTCACCAGCGCGACGTGGCTTCCCTGTGTCTCTTCTATAAATACTTTCACGGCTTCTGCTCCGATGAACTTAGATCACTGGTGCCCTCTAGGTTCGAATTTGCACGAGATACTAGATTAGCAACTAGATCCCACTCTTTTACAGTGAAACCGATAAAATGCAACCGCAACTTCTACTCCAACAGTTTCTTTTCTCGCACTTCCCGACTGTGGAATTCCCTTCCACATGACTGCTTCCCCGACGGCTACAATCTCCAGGAGTTTAAATGTAAGGTCAATAGATACCTCCTAACAAACTAACTTCCATTCTTTTAAACACTCTTCTCACCCACCCATCTATCTATCACCCACCTTCTGACATTTCCTATATCTAACCACTCTTTCTATTTACCTTCCCCTATGTAGCCCCAAGCGCAATAGTGGCAGTGGAATGCCTTGCTTGGGTTGAAATGATTAAAAAAAATACTGTTAAATATAAGTTGGTTCTAAGTTTTTGGCTCACATGAGTCATTTTCAGAGAGGTTACAGGGACGTCAACATTTTATCTTGTGTTGACATAAAACTTTGCTAAGCAACGATAACAGTTACCAAATAGAAAACGCAGTTCATAAATTTGTAATGCGGTTCTATGACGTCACACCGCGTAAGAGCTCTAAATGTTAACACGACCACATATTTAAATGCAATGTAATGTGCTATAACCAGATTTAAACGCGATTTTATTAAGTGTTGGTTGTTTTGATTTAATAAACTAAATAAAAAATATCCAAATGTTGGACAATTTTTGTCTTTATTTTTACCTGAAATTAAAGCCAAAATACGATGTTTAGAAAGGTTCATGGTTAAACATAATAGAAATTCATTGTCTCTTATATTTAACAGTATATGTTTAGAAAATTATCTGTTGCCTCGATACACTAAATTTAGGATATATATATATGATGGAATAATTAAAGAACAGATCGGAAAAGTGCCTTTATTCTAACATGTTTCACTTTATTAAGTTTCTTCAGAGATTTGATAAGAATAATTGTCTTATTAACAAATCTCTGAATAAACTTGATAAAGTTAAATATGTCAGTGACTTTTTTCTGTTCTCCTGTTTTTGTTCTCTCGTCGGATTTCAATCCATATGTTCAACTCGTATACACATATATATATGATTTCTAAAATGGAGATCAAAAAAGTATAATTTTAATTTCAACTAAAATTAAATGGCATAAAACTTAAGACGCCTTTCGCACGACGCTCCATCAGAAGTAAATTACTGTAGGGAAAAAACCCTTGCATCTTCAAAGAGGACATGAGGGGAAAGAAAAAAATTAAATTCAACGACAATTAGTTAACGATTCGCTAAATAATATTGAAATAATTACGGAGTCGCGAACTAGGTGCCCCGTGATTGGATGAAAAACAACCAATCACGGGCTACCTTTTTAGATTCTCAACAAACTCTCCACGTGAGCGGGTTTTACAAACCCCCCTTCCTCTTTTGCTTGTTGGGGCCTATAGACGCAAGATGTCCCCGTCTCCTTCTCCGTCATCTAGATCTAGGATACGTGAGAGGCTTTGACAGCAACTGCAGCACAGAAGTCTATTTCTTCAACCCAGCCATAACGATACAGGAAATATAGACTGTTAAAAGGACGCATCTTTAAGATAAGTTCCGCAAACCCGACTGTTTGCAAGAGACTATCCTTTCTTTTCTCTCTTTTCCTAAATACAAGTTTTTATAATATCTTCATCTGTGTTTGTGCTTCTTTCTTCTCGCGGGCGTCACAATATTGTTACCAATTAAAATTGGGAAATTTCCAATAATAACGCCAATTCACGTTTGAGTTCTTTCTGTCTACACAGAGCCGGAAGTTGTGTTTTGATCACAACAGCTTTAAGCATATTAAAATGGCGTTTAGTCCGGGATCTGCATAGAACAGAGAAGAACTCTTTTGAATAGTTACTCCTGAAAGTGTCCATATTTAATGGCAGATTCATATGTTTGTGAGTGCCCGGATGTTAATTGCTTGTGTCTACTGATTTTTACTCAATTCTTACATCTCGCCGCTGGATAATGTTGCCCACATAGTTTAGCTTCACACTGACATTTATAACGATAAATATCTACAGTTTGTTAACCAGTAGGCAAGACACGTTTGGTAGTAAAGATATTGAAATGGCTAGATAAAACCGCAAGTTCTATGCTAAGTATTTCTTCTATCGCACTTATCGCTCGTGAAACCTCTTCTGCCTTCAAATTTGATCTTCAAAATTATAAATGCTAAATCAATCGTTATTTACTCTTTTTAATTCTTGTTCCTTTGCTGTTCTCTCTCCATAAATAGTGTTTTTTCCCCTCATATTCTCTTACAGTCAGTAATCCCCTTGCATCTTAGTGACTTTATTGCCTTTCTTGTGGTGAAATAATTAAAAAAGTCTACATTGTCCCAGACTTTATAGATCTGGGTTGCCAGATTTCATAGATGTGAGTTATCGTAGATTTCACAGATCTTGATGCTATGTATTTGATAGATTTGAGTAGATCCAAATTCCATAGATCTAAGTTGTCACAGATTTCACAGATCTGGCTTATCACATATTTCATAAATCTATTACACGTTGTAATAGATTCCATAAATCTGGGATGGCGCACATTTAATCTAGTTGCTTCAATATTATTTTTTAAAACAATAGAATTATGAATTCTTTTCAAAAACACTTGACAAAAAAATTATTATTTAGTTTTTACTGACGGTAATTGTTATCAGGTGGATTGTTGATCCGCAAAATTTTACAGTAGCCATCAGAATAACTTGTGTAGTTGACAAACATCCAGTAATCTCCCTTTTCCAAAAAGTGATGTGTCATGCTGCAAAAATAAATAAATAAATAAATAAATAAATAAATAAAAAGAAAGAAAGAAAAGAAAAGAAAAGAAAAGAAAAGAAGAGAACAAAACAAATAAATAAATTGACGTTTTCCTAACTGGCTAGCCACGTGTGGAAATTGAAATTAATATATGGAAAAGACCCAGACATAACGTGGTGTATAGTGAAAACAGCCAAGCCTTACAACGGTGGAAAAATATGTAGACTGTGCCAGGAAGAAAAATTAGCGATTATGTTATTCACAAACAAAAATGAATTATTGAATGAAAGAACAGAAATTATGACTAAGAGTAACCATACCATAAAATACCTGTTAGGTTCATACAACCATGGATGAAAACGTTACAATTTCTTCTAATTTTAAAAATTGCGCGTTCAAAAATTCTTTGTTATGGAAGCGTTCTTTAAAAACAAAAAAAAAAAAAGCAAAAAAAAAAAAAAACAGTAAAATAAGTTATTGCAAATCACCTGAAGACATCACATGGTAGAAACCTGGGTTGGGTAATATAACTCGTTTACAGATAAAAAAAATAAAAACATTCAGAAGTTCTACAATATAATTGAATGAACACATTTTAATACAACTGTGTACTGGTCTAATTTTTTATGGCCAAAAACTAAATAACTGTGTGTGTGTGTGTGTGTTTATATATGCATGTGTGTGCTTATTCTTATCTGACCTCTCCACTATGACAGGATAGGACACATAGTTTTGTTTATATCAGGAGCCTGTATGCGTACAGAGAAAAAAAAAATCATGAGACAACAGTGTGAACATGTCAAGGGAAATAATTCTAAAAGTACTACATAAAATGAATTATTTCCCTTAGACAATAAATAATTTTATCGTTTCGTTGTTTTTGTTTCCTTATTTTTTTTTTTTTTGCTCCCTAATATAGTTTCTTTTTTTTTTTTTTTGTCAAGTAAATGAAACCCACCTCAGATGAGAATTTTCTTCAAATGATTTTAAAACAGTAAATATCTCCAATAAATCGCTGAAAAAAAAAGCATAGCATGAAGAAAATAGCACCGAAATTAAAAACAAAGTTTTTTCCGTCAAAATGTTTGATGAGAAAAGATCAAAGTATTTATTAATTATTTCCCAAAATACTTGAATAATTTTTAACACGTTTGAAATTTTGGTAAAAATCTTGTTTTGATTTTCGTCAACGAGCAACCAAATCGTTGTGAGTTTTTACAATGGATAATCTAATATTACGTAATAATTGTCGGATTTTAATGAAACTTTCAGGATTTATTCACAAATGAATGCAATTATTTTTTAAATTATTATTTTTAGAAAATCTAATATATATATATATATATATATATATATATATATATATATGTATATATATATATAAAATTTCGTTAGAACATGTGAAAACTACAAACTAACAGAAAATTGTACATTCTGCTTCGACATTGAAAGAACAATATATATATATATATATATATATATATATATATATATATATATATATATATATATATATATATATATATATATATATATATATATATATATCGAGCGCCCATAGCTCAGAGGTAGAATCGCCGACTGACGCCAATTCGGTTGGGGTTCAATCCTGGGTAAAAAAGCAATCGGCTGTCTAACCGTACTGATGAGCTCTGATACAGCGAAACAGATCTATCTGCGGATGACTATATATATATATATATATATATATATATATATATATATATATATAAATAAATTCATGAAATTGCAAATAATCGAAAATTTTATCGAATTTTTTTTATCGAAAATTTTTTTTTATTAGTGTTGTGACCGAAGGGCCATATAAAGATAACACGGACTCGGATATAAGGTTGAATAGTAGATTCTCGGAAAACGTAGTACAAAGGTGAACGTGGACTGGAGAGTATTTTCTATCGCAGGCCTCCTGACTCACTCATTTACTCACTATGTGGCTACTACTCAGTGACTATATTTAGTTGTCCCTCCCACTAAGGGCAACATGTGACACATGGTCAGTTTATGAGTGGTAATTTCCGGGCTATATCGCCCGGCCAAAAAATACCTGTCCATTTTTGCCCAGTCGTGCTTCTACCCTTCGGTGGAGCCACGACTGGGTTTGTGCTCTCTGCTTGGAAGCAGAGAGCGCCCTCTACCCGAAGACAGAGAGCTGACAGTGACAATAGTAGCAGAGCCAAGTCTACTACTCAATGACTGTATTTACTAGCCCTCCCATGCAAGGCTGGATGTGACACATGGTCATTTTATAGTGGGTATTCCCGGCCATATAGCCGGGCCAAAAAATGTCTGTCTATTTTTCACCAGTCGTGGTTCTTTTCATTCGGTTGGCCATTTTTCCGAAAATCTGCTCCGAATAGTAAAATAGAAAAATACAATATATGCCATTTAATTAGATAAGCTTTTAATTGTCTTTTAAAACAAATATATATGTTAAGGACATTATAGCCTGAAGAAAAACACATTTTTCTATGAATAACAAATTTCATGTTTTCATTTTTTTCTTTTTTAACTACAACAATTTATAAAGTTTCAAAAGTTGTTTTTTTTTTAATTCTTTAAAACCTTGTCACGGTTAAGTTATTTTTAGGACCCTACTCTCAGACAAATAAAAAAATTGCTATTATATTCTGGTAAATATCATTAGGTTTAAATATCAAATGCGACAATTTTTACATCACACCTTAGAAACAATTTAATCATCGCATGCAATGTTTCTAAAGATTTTGAAAAAACTAAATACAAAAGAGGGCCCGATATTTCATTTGAAAATAACCAGCGTTGATTGGTTAAAAATATATCTAAATATTTAAAAAAACGTCTACGCACACGTGTAAATCTCAAATTGCGCCGAATTCAATATTTGAAGTTTCAACACAAACAAACCTGAATTTTCCATGAATTTTCTTCCACCAAACATAATCTCATACATCAACATCTAACAACATTGAAATACACTTTGCATTAAAGAACATTCAAGAACTTTCAGCTTATTTACAACAAAAAAGGGAACTATTTTATTACAGCTACCAGCTACAACAAAGGTAGACAACTTTTAATATCTAAATATTTAAATCCTTCGTTTACAAGATTTGTCGAAGACAGTTGAATATATTTTAACTGTTTTTTAGTTTTTTTTTTTGTTTTTTTTTATATATATATATAATCATATCGCCCCAAGCAAGGCATTTTATTGTCACTGTTTTGCAGGGGGTTACATAGGAGGAAAGTTATGAGAAAGAGTGACAGGTTACAGGGGGTGTCAGGAAGTGGGTAAGAGAAGGATGAGAATACTGATGAGAGTGGAGTGAACGGAGAAAGGAGAATGAGAAGGAGGATGCAGGTTAGTGAGATAGGAGATGGCTACTGACTTTACATTTAAATTCTTGGAGATTGTAGCTGTCGAGGAAGTTTCACGAGCGAGAAGTGCGATAGAAGAAATACTTAGCATAGAACTTGCGGTTTTATCTAGCCATTTTTTAAAAATAATCTAAAAATTTTAGATTCTAATGAATATAACTTCTGTTTGAAATACACCCGAGTATTTTGCTTTGTGGAAATAGTAAATTTAAACATTTAGCGTTCAATTAAGTTAAAATTAAATCTTAAAGAAAACGTTTTTATTTTTAAAAATTCAATTTAAAATTTAGGTATCGAAAATGGAGTGAAGGTACCTAAATAAATGAGTGATGCCTGGTCCCGGGGATTCCAACTTTTAAGACGTCGGGTCGGTGGAATATCGACGCCAGTGCTACTTTGATGGTTGCGGGAACCTGTTAGTTTTGTAACTTGTTCCATGTGCACGCAGTAAGACTCCCCACTTTTATCCGGCCTTGTGCCATATCCCGTCTGCGTGAGCGGACTAGTAAATACCAAGTGTAACATCTGTTCTTCACTTCTTTGTCGTGTTTCTTTCTTAGGAATCTCCGAGTCTTGGTGCCCCTCAAAGCTTTCCCGTCAACCAACGGGAAAGCTTTGAAGGGTACCAAGACTCGGAGATTCCAACCCTGTGGTAGCATTACCGTGACCGTCGCTAGGTCACGGTTCTACCCTCATTGAACTAAAGAGAAAGGGTTGATATAAATCAGTGTCACTGTTGGTGTAGAGGAAGGCAAAGTAAATAACGGATCAATGTGTAGTATCTGTTCTGCTATTAGCGGTGTTTCTGTTTTCGAACGATTTTGTAATAAAGGATGGCTAGTCACCGATTTCAATCCGAAAACGCTGTCTTCCTCATTGTTGCGTGATAGGACTATTGGCAATTGTTGTTCTTGGCCTATATATGGACACCCCCTCGTTAAAGTAACCTTGTGTCACATCCTGCCACCGTGGGAAAGTGACTAAATAGATTTTAAAATATGCTGAATCTTGTGAAATCAAGTGGCAGATAAAAGAATTTTTTTTCTTTAATATTTTTTAGTATGGCTTTTTTTTTAAGATAAGAGATTCGGAATTTATGAATATTTTTCATATTTAATGCGTGCGTAAGTTTTTACTAGTGCGTCTTTTTTTAATTAGAGACCTTTAGAGAAACTTTCTTTTCATATAAAAGGTGAAAATTTTTGCACACGCCTATTTTTTAAATAGAGATAATGACAGCGGGAAACAATCCTTTGAAGAAATGAAAGCAAACAAAAAAATAGCTAGGAATAATTGGAATTTCGATAGCATACTAAAAAAAAAAAAAAAAAAAAAAAAAAACAACCGGTTTCGCCCAGAGATTATCAAGATTTTATTTCTGGGGTTTTCTTAATCATGAACTAAAAGATGAAATGAGAATGCAGGAAAAAAAAATAAATAAAAGAATTTCAAGGAAAACTAGAGCCCAATCACACTCAGACCCGAAAGGCATTCTCTCTGCTTACAGAGAAAAGGCCTCCAGGATCTGATGTATATGGGCTATAGCCCCTTTAGATGAAAAAGCGAGTGGGACCTTGATAAAATTGTAAAGTTCTCACCACTCAATTCAACCACACAATTCCTGCTATTAATAACATGCTGTGCTATTGAAGACCCGGAAGTATTCACAAGTTGGCTACTACTTGTGGCTGAGTCCAAAATTCTGGGAGGTAAATGCTGTTTAACTCTTTGATCCATATGCTGGGGTGTTCTACCTATGTAGTCGCATCCACAACTACACTGAAATTTGTAAATTACAGAACTAATATGAAGTGGAGGTAAAACATCCTTAAAAATGGAGGAAAGAATTTGCCGCGTAAAAAATATTACAATATTACGCGAACATTAACCAAAAAAAAAAAAAAAAAAAAGCGAAAAAACAAATGGCACTGCGCTATCAGAAATTTGAACCCGAAATTAATCCAGACTAACTGCAGTTCATTAAAATCTACTTCTAACCATCACACCTTCATATTCTAAGATTTTTTCTCCGATATTTTATTACCTAGATAATTTATTTTTACTTCTTTATTTTAGCAAAGTCCGGTTGCTAAAATTATATTTAATTTTTATTGTATTTCTTTGTGTATAATACAAAAAACATTGGACGCCAATTAAAGGCATAAAAATGGAGCGTATTATACACAAGTACACGTTTTCAGAAATTTTATTTCACTTAAAAATACCTCTCATTCGAAGCAGTAAGATTGCAAATACACTCAGTTAGCACAACCCTATCTATTATAATAAAGACCGTTGTGTACTTATATTTTCCCTTGTTACACTCATGAAGAGAGAGAGAGGGAGAGAGAGAGAGAGAGAGAGAAAATAGCGAGGCAGCGTCAGTTCAGTTCATTCTCTTTACGACCAGTTATTAAACATTACTACCAATTATGAAAGCTCTTGCCGCGATTTTGCTCTTTAACACACACACAGACACACACATGTATATATTTATACACACACACTACAACATACTATACACCGGAACACACACACACACACACACACATATATATATCTATATGTACACACACACACATGATACAAGAAAAATGATACTATGGAGACCCACATAAAAAGAGGAAAAGTACTTTTGTTTCGATTTTAAGTGTTTTTCTGTTTGATGGTCTAGCAGTTTATTCTTTTTTAAAGATTGGTCTTCTAATTTTGACCGAAGTTTGACGTAAGATGACAGAAGACGAATGTGTTAATCATGTGATTTTTGTGCCCTAGTTGTGGTGCAGTGGATATAGACGCGAGGTGCCGAGTTCAAATTCCAGTTGAATTCATTGCCTTCACTTACGCACAAATACCTTTTGGAAAGGTATTAATCCGACTGTTCCCTCAAGTTATGGATTAAATAATAGGACAGATTGGATTCTATAGCCTTGGCTGGCAACCATTCTACCGCAGAAAGCAATGGCAACCTACCGCGGGATAATCTTCTGCCCAGTCAGTCATGTCTCTCTCGAGACATGATCGCCCAAAGCGTGTATTATGTATAGCACTTAACTGACTGACATTCTTATTACCATCCACCACGTCGGGATGAGTAGATGAGCAAGGAGTTGGTAGCGTGAAAGAGCTGAACCGTTACACCAACGCATTGCCCCAAATATTCCTTACCTACCCACTTAGACGAGCAGGCGTAACCTTGAATAAAACATCTTCATATAATCTAGGAAACAGGGTTAGCGATCTTATTTCTCTACGTAGCGTTTGTCTTTCATCATGTTACCTTGTTAGCATGCAGCATGTCCCTCCTTGGCTTTCGGTGAACACTGACAAGATTGGGAATCGAAATGTCATGTGGGGTCATCATTGTCCGGTCGGCTGAAATCCTGGGTGAAGATCGCGTTGTATATTCACATGTCTTAGTTACAAATCTGATGAATAGACGGTTACGATATTAAAAAAAAATAATTGGTTAATTTCTGGACAAACCCTGGATTAACTTCGCTAAGCAATCAATAAGAAGGATGCAACCAAAACCGAACTTTCTCATTTTTCTAAATTCAGGCAAATAATACTTTTTAGGTATTTTTTAAAATATTTAATAGTCTGGCTAGAAGGTCACATTCATCAAATAAGCAATGCTCTCTTTAACAACGGCTTCAGAAATCATCTACTATTTTGTGTCAGTCGTCAAGAGTTATTTCAGTTATTTACATTGTTCGGACTATTGTCCTCATCTTTATTTCCATGTTTACGACTTTTCGACTGTTGTACGCTCCGGCTTTCTTCAGATGCTAAGACTTTCGAACCAAACCCTTTATTTCGATCAGTGATGGATATAATTCTCATTCCATGTGCGATGCAATTTCCGGTAGCAATGTAGTTATCTCCCTTTAACTTAACTCTCGAAGTTATTAGTTCACCACTTCGGTAGCTTGGTATTGAACTCACAACTCTTTGGGTCAAGTTTTGGAACGCCTATCTCCACTGGGCCATGTGTCTTTGAGGACAAAGAATAAGAATGATATGCCCAAGTGATCGAAATAAAGGGTTCGGTTCGAAATTCCTTGCACCTGAAGAAGGCTGGAGCGTACAACGGTTGAAGCGTCATAAACATGGCAATAAAGTGCAACGAAAAAAAAAACAAAGATTGAATAGAAGTTTTAAGACGGTATAAAAGTCTAGAATCTTTGGCTGAAAATACAGAGACTGGCTAACGACTCCCGACAGCTCCTTCGTAGGCGCGAACTCTCTCCATCTATTTCTTTACTCCACACAACCGTCAGCGTCAAAGAATAAAAATATAAGATTATATTTTTATATATACGTGTTCTTCGTTGTTTGTCCAGATCCAGTGGTAGTACATAACAAGTGTAGTAAACAATATAACGTGGAAGAAACTCAGAGGAGATTTAGAAAGATTAAGCATAAGAACGTATCATTGGTACTAATGTACCAAAATTTTTCGTACTTGATATGATCACACTTGGAGACAGTGAGTTCAAGCCTTTGAGAGTAATCGTTCTGTTTATAATCTTCCAAATTTAAGTTAACGATTGTAAAATTAAAAGCAGACAATGTAATTGAGATTTAAATAAATATCTAATGATGAAAATACTTGTTGCTACTATAGCGTAAGATCTACCTCAATATAGCGTAAGTTCTACTTTCCGTTCCGGCAATAGCGTAAGTTCTACCAAAATATAGCGTAAGTTCTACCTTCCGTTATGGCTATAGCGTAAGTTCTACCTCAATATAGCGTAAGTTCTACTTTCCGTTCCGGCAATAGCGTAAGTTCTACCAAAATATAGCGTAAGTTCTACCTTCCGTTATGGCTATAGCGTAAGTTCTACCTCAATATAGCGTAAGTTCTACTTTCCGTTCCGGCAATAGCGTAAGTTCTACCAAAATATAGCGTAAGTTCTACCTTCCGTTATGGCTATAGCGTAAGTTCTACCTCAATATAGCGTAAGTTCTACTTTCCGTTCCGGCAATAGCGTAAGTTCTACCAAAATATAGCGTAAGTTCTACCTTCCGTTATGGCTATAGCGTAAGTTCTACCTCAATATAGCGTAAGTTCTACTTTTCGTTCCGGCAATAGCGTAAGTTCTACCAAAATATAGCGTAAGTTCTACCTTCCGTTATGGCTATAGCGTAAGTTCTACCTCAATATAGCGTAAGTTCTACTTTCCGTTCCGGCAATAGCGTAAGGTCTACCTCCCGTTTCGGCTATAGCGCCAGGACTACCTTAATATAGTGTATGTTCTACCTTCCGTTTCGGTTATAGCGTAAAATCTACCCCAATATAGCGTAATTTCTACCACCCGTTTCGGTTATAATGTAAATCTACCTCAATATAGCGTGAGTTCTACCTCCCGTTTCAGCTATAGCGTAAGGTCTACCTCAATATAGCATAAGTTCTACCTCTCGTTTTGGCTATAGCGTAAGGTCTACTTCAATATAGCGTAAGTTCTACCTTCCGTTTTGGCTATAGCGTGAGGTCTACTTCCAATTTCGAAGAGGTCTACCTCAATATAACGTGAGTTCTACCTCCAGTTTCGTCTATAACGTGAGGTCTACCTCAATACAGAGTGAAGTTTACCTCTAATTTCGTGAGATCTACCTCTGAGCGTGTGGTCTCAATATAGCGTGAGTCTACCTCTCATTTCGACTATATTGTGAGGTCTACCGCAACATCGAACTATAGTATAATATTGTATGTGTATACATATTTATTTAAACCTTACATTAATATCTATATATCTATATACTGTTTATATTTATATTAAAGGTAGAGAGGTAAAAATAAACAATAAAATGCAATACAAATATTTATTTTAGCGACAAACACTTAGTATATATTCTTGAAATGGCACGAATAGATCACTGGGGTGTTTTTTAAATTATCTTCTAAGCAAAAATGATCAAGATGTGACTGGAACAGCTGACCACCAACACCTCGCATTTTCTTTTTGAGAATCATCGATTTAGCATCCAGTAGGCGTTATATTGAGGTAGACCTCACGCCATAGTAACACGAAATACTTTATCTAAAAAGAAAATTGTTTATATAAATTTTAAAGAAATATTCGAATCAACTTCTTTAGTTATATTTAAGGGGTCTACTCGACATTAGGTTTTGTTTTTCTCAAAACATATTTACACACGTTTGCCGTGTCAACTTATTAATTGAGTCACGAACATGTCCTCTGGTTGGTACGTCCAGCGGCAAGACCTGATTTTCGAGCCTACATCTTGTAAGTAAAGAAAATATTTAGTGACAGTCTTTGAGTTATCTTATAAAAACATCTTGAGCGAGTCAACATGCTACTCTTACTAGAGGAATGCGTTTGTGAAAAGACTTAATAAGTTTAATTTAGTCTGGCACGAGGCAAAGATAATTGCACCAATATTCAACTACTTTAACCAATCTACAATGTTTCTCTCCACAGTTTCTTGTCTTTTACTGGTCTCAGTAACTTTCTATATTTTGTCTTATATATATATATATATATATTGTCGTTCTCACTAATTTTTGAATTTATCATCTGTTTTCTCCCTGTTCTGCAAACCATCCATATAAAAGTTCGTTCCTCACTGAGTGTCCCACACTTTCGGCCTTGTGCCCTATCTAATCTACGCTTAGAAAATCACCATACAAAAGTTGGTTAAATCGTTGTCCTTTTTCTTGTCTTCAATATGTCCTATGAATGTTATTATGGCATTTAATAAGTTCTCGTTGATTTTTCATGAAAAGTCATGTTTTATTTACAAAATTAATTTTAAAAATATGTCACTAAAAGTACTGTCCATCGCTAGACGCTACTTTTCCTATCTTTCTGACAGTGTTTGAATTCCATGACGGAAAATCGACACGTCTTTTGAGGCTAACCACGAGTCGACTCATTTTTTGCATCTTCATAAGAATGAAAGTGCTGCTCAGCCAGGCCATGTGCCATCGATCGGAACAAGTAATAATCGAAAGGGCAATGTCTGGCGAATACGGCGGGTGCGGTATGACTTCCCATTTAAGCATTTCCAAGCAGGTTTTCACTCATTTTACAAGAGGTAGCCTACCGTTGTCATGTTGCATAAACACTTTGTCGTCCTTCTGCGCGTATAGTGGCCGTTTTTGTTTTCAATACTCAGCTCAAACTCATCAATTGTAGTCGATCGCGATTTTCCCGTAATGGTTTGGTCAGTTTGAATAGCTCATAATAAACAACACCCAGCCGATCCCACCAAATGCAGAGCAGAAGCTTCGAGCCATGAATATCCGGCTTTGTTGCCGATGTTGATGTATGACCTGGCTTACTCCATGATCTTCTACGCTTAGGGTTATCGTAGTATATCCACTTCTCATCGCAGGTCACAATACGATGCAAAAAACCTTTCCTTTTTTGCCGTTGAAGCAGCTGTTCTCGCGTGACAAGACGCCGTCTGATTTCTCTCGACTTCAACGTGTATGGCACCCAATGTCCTTTCTTTTAAATTATTCCTAATGCTTTTAAACATTTCGAAGCTGTTGGGTGATCAACTCATAATGATTCTGAAAGTTCAACTTGTGCCTGATATGAGTCTTCGTGAAGTAATGCCTCCAATTCTTTGTCATCAAACTATGTCGGTGCGCCAAAACGTCCTTTATCTTCAATATCAAAATCATTATTTTTGAAGCGTCTAAACCAATCTCTTCATGTTTTTTTTCCGACAGAGCATTCTCAACAAGAATTCTGTGTGCTTTAGCTGCAACTTTCTTTTGAATAAAGTAGTGCAGTAAAATTCCAAGCAAATACATTTTCTTTGGCACAAAGTGCGTCATGTCTAACGTTATGAAAAGCAAAGTTGTTTACCCCTCGGCGAAATGACATACACTGAATTTTAAATATGCTTATAGTACTTACTTCCTTATAGATGCGTTACCATCTGAAACTACACGCAGTTCCGGGGGCGCCATCTGTTGAAAAACAGCGATAACTTATTCAAGGTCCTAATATATTCTTCAAATCCACTTCCTTCATGTATCCAAATAATTGAAACAGTCTCTTTGTGATTATAAGTGTATAAGCGTGTGTTGGTATTTTGTACATTGAAATTTAGTCTAGATTCTTTCAAACAACATACACGTTCGGAAAATTGTAGAGCGTAGGTAGATAGAAGCGACATTTATAAAATAATATTACAAAAAAGAATTATAATGGTAAATCAGTGAGTCAGTTAAGTGCCATGCGCGGTACACGCTTGGGCGATCATGTCTCGAAAGAGACATGACTGACTGGGCAGAAGATTATCCAGCAGTAGGTTGCCATTGCTTTCTGCGGTAGACTGGTTGCCGACCAAGGCTATAGAACCCAATCTGTCCTATTATTTAACCCATAACTGGAGGGATGAGACGGATTAATACCTTTCCCAAGGGTATTTGCGCGTAAGTGAATGCAAGGAATTCAACTGGAATTCAAACTCGGTTCCTCGACTTCTCGTTCCGAGCCGATATCCATTGCACCACAACACACAACACACATAATGGTAAATAGTTTGCATTAAACTTCGACACAAAATTCGACCAGACTATAAGGTATAAATTTCCTTTTTCGAGCGATTATAAAAGGTCAATTACCTCGTTTTGAAACTTAGCTCAAAATCGTTCAAGCCTAAAATTTGAAATCATTTTACGGTCTCATCGACCTCGATTTGAAATCAAGGTTAAGATGTTTTAGAGTCATGATTTCTCAGAAGATGTTATAGCAGCAAAATCTCTAATTCAGCTACAAAGACTCCAAATATCACAAAAAATTGTTCATGAAGATACTCTTAAGTCCAATCCATCAACACATTCCCAGTTTACGCGCCACGGTTAATACCAGGATTTCGAATGCTGATTTTCACAGTAGATATGTCCTCCCCACTTAGTGTAGCATACATTTTCTACCGATATTCTCAATCTCCACTTGACTGATATCGTCATAGAAAGGGGCATAAGATAACATCTAAAAAAATTTATTTAAATAAAATTCAGAACAGAAACGGAATGAGGACGTGGCTTTCGCCCACATTTGTGATCACCAAACAATTTAAGCATGTAAAGTACTGACAACAAGAAAAAGTATAATACATTTGTAGTCGGTTCAATGCCAATGGCTTTTTAAAAAATAATTTATTTATTAGGCTAACAGAAAAATGAGATAAATCGAAAATAACGAGATTACATATTTTTCCAAATCCACAACTCCTCGGATAGATAGATAGATAGATAGATAGATAGATAGATAGATAGATAGATAGATAGATGGGAAGAGACTATGTTACATAGATAGACAGATAGATATGAAGAGACCATGTTACATAGATGAATAAATATGCAGAGACTATGTTACATAGATAGCTAGATATTTATGAAGAGACTATGTTAGATAGATAGATAGATAGATAGATAGATAGATAGATAGATAGATAGATAGATAGATATGAAGAGACTATGTTACATTGATAGTTAGACAGATATGAAGAGATTATGTTATATAGATAGATAGATAATTAGATATAAAGAGACTATGTTAGATAGATAGACAGATAGATAGACGTGAAGACATTATGTTACATAGATATATATGAAGAGACCATGTTACATAGTTAAATAGATATGAAGATACAATGTTACATAGATTGCTAGATAGATATGAAGAAACTATGTTACATAGATAGATTGATATGAACAGACTGCTACATAGATAGATATGAAGAGGCTATGTTACATAGATAGATAGATATGAAAACACTATATTAGATAGATAGATAGATAGATAGATAGATAGATAGATAGATAAGAAGAGACTATGTTATATGGATAGATAAATAGATATGAAGAGACTATGTAACATAGATAGATAGATAGATAGATAGATAGATAGATAGATAGATAGATAGATAGATATGAAAAAACTATATTAGATAGAGATAAAGAGATCATGTAAGATAAATAGATGTGAAGAGACTATTTTACATCGCTAGGTAGAGAGATATGAGGAGACTATGTTGGATAGATAGATAGATAGATAGATTTGAAAAGACCATGTTACATAGATAAGTAGATATGAAGAGACTATATTACATAGCTTGCTAGGTAGATATGAAGAGACTAAGATAGATAGATAGATAGATAGATAGATAGATAGATAGATAGATAGATAGGAAGAGACTGTTTTATAGATAGATATATATGAAGAGACTATGTTATATAGATAGATAGATAGATCGATAGATAGATAGATCGATAGATAGATAGATAGATAATGAACAGTCTGAGATAGATAGATAAATAGATAGATAGATAGATAGATAGATAGATAGATAGATAGATTTGAAAAGACCAAGTTAGATAGATAGATAGATAGATAGATAGATAGATAGATAGATAGATATAAAGAGACCATGTTACATAGATAAGTTGATATGAAGAGACTATATTTCAGAGCTAGCTAGGTAGATATGAAGAGACTAAGATAGATAGATAGATAGATAGATAGATAGATAGATAGATAGATAGATAGATAGATAGATGTAACGAGACCATGTTACATAGAAAAATTGATATGAAGAGACTTTGTTACATAGATAGATAGATAAGAAGAAACTATGTTAGATAGATACATATACATGAAGAGACTATGTTAGATAGATAGATAGATAGATAGACAGATAGATAGATAGATAGATAGATAGATAGATAGATAGATAGATAGATAGATAGATAGATATTTAGATAGATAGATAGATAGATAGATAGATAGATAGATAGATAGATAGATAGATAGATAGATAGGTAGATAGATAGATAGATAGAGAGAGACTATGTTTTATAGATAGACATGAAGAGACTATGTTAGATAGATAGATAGATAGATAGATAGATAGATAGATAGATAAGAAGAGACTATGTTTTATAGATAGATAGACATGAAGAGACTATGATAGATAGATAGATAGATAGATAGATAGATAGATAGATAGATAGATAGATAATGAACAGTCTGAGATAGATAGATAGATAGATAGATAGATAGATAGATAGAT